>WWET01001688.1:269284-287237 GCA_011038615.1 Limnodynastes dumerilii
TTAAATCTGCTTGACACACTGCCTCAGAGGAACTGCAAGGCCTACTAATGGCATAGTCACTGTTGTAGATAAAGGACCAGAATCATTATCTAAGTTATGCTTCAGACATATACCCCCCCCCCCCTCCCATTTTTTTAGAAAGCAATTAATAAAGTAATTTAGTAATAACAACTTCTATATGTAACCACTGATAACCGTCTTGTACCAGCCCCAGAAAACACGCATTTGTTTGGCCTCATTTGCTCTTATTGATACGTTTAGCAGCAATTACAGCACAATCCATCAGACACTGAATATTAAGCACAGTATATTGTTATGTACAAGAGAACGCAATCAGTGAGAACTGATAAAGGAAAACAACATCCTTTTAGCTCTGTTTCCATGAATGCATTTCATCCTTTTAATGTGTTTTTTTTTATTTTTGCATTTGAAAACCTTCCAAGGAGCATACATGAATGTAAAAGACTTGATCCACTTCTGTTTATTTGTGTCTGTTTGATTTTATTGTTTTAGTTTGTTTATTGTTGTTTGACTTATATGAAACTACATTTTAGATGTATGAGCACATGGATTTGTCTTGGTATTGTCTCAATGCAGAGACCTGCAGGGTCCTGACGGACATAACTGCTTAACCCAAGCCATAGTGTACGATTTAAATGCCACCCTCTGCCTACAGTGCGTAATTACGGCTGGCATATGGTTGGCACACCTCTTCGTATGTAGTTACGATACGGTTACGGCCGACCACAAATACGTTATGTAACTTCTGACGTACGCATGCACAGAACTTACAAACAGCCGTAGTTATGATTGCAGCTAAGCATAAAAACGCTGTCGTGCTTAGTTCTGGATCTGGCCCAATGATCCAGCATGAAATCCAGGATGGCAGTTATCTGAAACAGGGCTGGAAGTGAGGGGGATACAGGGTATGCCATACAGTCACTTCTCCCATTGATTTAATAGAGAAGCTATAAATCCCCATTCACTTCTATTATTGCTATATGTTCATACCGCTGTTTTTAAATTTCCACTTCGACCACTGATCTGAAATATAAATAGAAGTGTAACGACTGAATAACAACAATATATATGCATAGATAGGGCATCTCTCCCTTTCAAGTTATTATGAATAGTGGAATTTTACACACAGAGCTGAGAATGAAGGTTGGTTTATGTTCAGGGAAGTTAAATAGTTTCACAGAAGGATGAGACCAAAGAGATGAGCCTGAACCTGGTGGGGGATCTTAGACATCAAATGGACAAGTACCCTTCCTTCCTGTGCTCTATTGTTCCTCCTTTGTTTGTCTATTTGCTCCCTTTATACACCTCAAACTGTGAAGCATCACGTTACTGATGAAAGTTAACTCCTCAATTGCTATTACATGAACAGACAAATGCTCACCAGGCTTCTTCACCAACAATAAGCACAGGGTACAGAATCTCTTTTCAGAACATAAGACTCCTTTACAAAGTACCATGACCTTGTGGTAACCTACTAATCCTATGTATGTAAAGCTGGGATAAGGTTTAGATCTGATTTTCATGCGATTGACACATACTTTCATGTTTGTGGTCTTTATTACAGTACCATTGAGCTTTGCACTAACCACAAGTACAAGCAGGTGGGGGTTGTGCACCTGTCATATATATTACTTTATAAACTAATTTGTAGCAGCCTCGTGTGTGTATATATATATATACATACATACACACACACACACACACTATATATATATCTGAATAGCTCAATATTATGATCTTATCAGCATCTGTCAAATGAGTGACTACATCTACTTAAAATACAGCCTGTGTACAGTTACCATACTAACAGCTATGTTAATAGTCTTTTAACCAATCAAGTTAGGCGACATTATGTGGATCTAGATGGAGGAATTCAGTCATTAAAAAAAAATATTTCTATTTTACATATTTATTTTAGTCAACGTTTTCTTTAATTACTACATTTATCCAAGACATATTTGCCCTTTAGAATATGGCTGTTTAGTTTTCTTGTCACACAATGACGACACGCAATGTTGCTATTTTACCACAGCAAAGAGGTTGATGTACCTACAGTGTGGGTGGTATAACTACTTCGAACAACCCCATGCAGAAACAGTCTGGACATTAGCTTTGCAACACATTTCAGGTCACATCTTATTCATTCCATGGGCCTGATTCAATTGAATCTAAAGCCTGCGTTATTTTAGTTGCGATGCAAATTGCACTTACCACTGGCTATTATTGTAGTCAAAATCCTGCAGATTTGAATGAGATATAAATTTGAACAATTAATAATAACATAGGCATTCACATTCAATTGATCCAAGGCCACGGAGTGTTTATTTTAAGAATTTTGAAAAGGAAAGACTTTAAACAAACCCAGTTTTGTTTAAATCCTGCAATTTAATGTTTTGAAATCCATACATCTGAGTTATAGAGGATATATATCTAACCAATGAGTCTCTTATCCCAGTAAAAATAAATNATACATACATACATACATACATACATATATTTAGAATAAATACTAGAAATGCTTAACTATGACATATACAATTTTCTGCACAGGGTCTGCTTTGAACTGAACTTGGAACAGTCACAAATTTAGTCCCCGAGCAAAATATTCACCTAATATGTCAAGGGCTTGAACATAGTCTGATATATGGCCTAGAGGTAACCCTGCAGTGAAAAAGGATATTATTAGGAATAAGATTTCCCTAATGACAACTGTTGCCTTTGTGCAGACTCCAGCTTCAGTAATCTAAAAGGAAGAGATTAGATAGGAAAACAATATTTGAAATTATTGAACTTTCCTGGAGAGAATAGAATGACTTTAGTTTAACTAAAGGGAGATACTCACCAACCAATCCAGACTACTGACCTATAAATATAACAGAATGTGAGGTGCATTACAGGATCATGGTTATACGGTATTTGGGCATGCAATAGCCATTTATATTCCCTTCTCCATTACCTGGTATACTCCAGATTGCATTTTAAACACTTTTTGGGAAACATACAATAATCAGGTACATTTGCAGATACTGTAAATAGATCAGTGTGTCACCATCTTAGTCCAGAGAGCATTTCAAAGACCATGTACCAGGTATATCATCATGGAGTGGGTCTTAGGTTAACAAAATGTATTTCCATTAAAGTATTATGCAACATAATATATGGCTAATAAAAGATGCCATTTATGTTGTGCATTATGAGAGTGCATCTTAACTTGTAAATAAGTGTATAATTACAACAAAACAGCTAGCTTTTGAGGCCAATGTTAATGGTCATTATAACATTGAATAACAGCACAGTCAACTGCCATAAGCTATGGACAGTGTCACTCCCCTCCCCCACTTTAGTTACACATATATATCAATGTTTAGGACAGCTTGACATTAACCAGGAGCTTGGTTAAATTTACAAACTTGTAGTGAGATTTTGATACTACTTGATTACTCACTTTGATTAGATGATCCCCAACACTGCTAAGAATCACACAAAAACATCACAATAATAGAGCAATAATAAAAAAAAAAAAAAGCATAATTCAAGGGAGCAGGATTCATGAGAATGTGTCTTTATTTTCGCATTACAGCACACGTTGTATTTACAAACTAGCAAAAACATGTTTCCGGGGTTTCTTTTTTTTTAAAAAAAAGGAAAATACAAGGAATAAAACATAAAAAACAATCCTTCATTTTTATTTTATTTATTTATCTTTTTTTTTTTTTTTTTTTTTTTTACAGTATCATGACTTGCTTTTTTTTTTTTTTAAGTGTCCTGTGTTTGCAGTCAGTTGGAAGGTGCAGAGTCTTCTAGTTTGGCCTTGTGTGATCTGTGTATCTCTAGATATAAAAAGCAGTCTGTCTGAAACAGATGACTGCAAGGCTGCACTGTGTGTTCTTAGAAGAACTATATTCAGACATTTTTCTGCTCCATTTACTACTACAGTCATTCTATTGCATTCAATGCACCTTTTACTTGGTTTTGTCCATTAGTTTAGAGAAATCTGAAAACGTATTTTTGACCAAACCATAGGACTCGTCTACAAAAAGACAGAAAGAACAGTTTGCGGGTTTGCTGTAAAGAAAAGAAAAAAATGGCACATCTCATTTTTAAAGTTTATAAATATTCTAAGCTAATGGTCTCATCATTGTATAGACATCTTGAGTCACAAAACCAGTCCCGTTTTATATACAGTCATAGACGACTTCTTCTGCAATGACCTTTGTGATGAAAACAAAAAAAGAATTCTTAAAAAAATAAAAAGCAAGCCACAGATTGAAATATTGTCCGTTTTCTAAGACCAATTAAAATACACTTATTCTTTAAGGTCATCGGCAGCAGAACCGGCACACTTGCCCTTTTTGTTTTGATGGGTCTTTGTATGCTTGGAAAGGTGGTCACTCCTCATAAATCTTTTCCCACACTCCTGACATCCAAACCGCTTCTCTCCAGTGTGAGTCCTGAGATGCCTCTGCAGCTCATCAGACCTGGTGAAGCTCTTGCCACAGAAGACCCAGTTACAGACAAATGGCCTTTCACCAGCATGCCAACGTAAATGGGCTTTGAGATGGGAGGTCTTTCCATATAGCTTGCCACAACCTGGAAGATGACAAATATGAAGCTTCTTCTTGCCTGGCTCTTCAGTACCTGGTGAAGCCTGGCAGTTTGGGCACTTACACCTCCTGCACCGGCGAGTAGAACTTAGTAGCGTTTTAGAGGAGCTCTGAAGAAGTGCTGCAAGCTGAGGCTGGGGTCCAACCACCAAAGAGTTTGTCAAATGGAAAGAATGAATGTTATTTGGGTTGGTCTGTTGCAAACTCCACCATGTTTGATCATCCATATGCGTGGGGGGCACATGTGTTTGTGTCAGGGTGGCTGGTGCCTGCATATAGCCTGAGAAATCTTGGTTCATTGTATTTGGCTCTTGGAAATGATACATTGTGTTGGCTGGAACTTGTTGAGTCAACATCTTGACAGGCGATAGATCAAAAGAATAAACAGTAGGGTCTGCTGGAGGAGTCAGCGGCAGCTCATGAGATCCTACTGCCTGCATATGACCTGCATACTGCACTTTAGGAACCCCAAATGTCACAACATGAGAACCCATTCCTGTGTTGGGAGGAACGTCATTGCTCCACAGCTGAAACATTGCTGATGCTGGTCCACTTGTATTGGAAGAACACGGAGGGTAATCCCGAGAGGGTGCAATTACCGAACCACAGGCAGAGGGAAGTCGGTTCAGAGACGGAACGGGTCCAGTGTCTGGTGATGAACTAGGAGTCCTGTCCTACCAAAAATAAATAAATAAATTGACAAAGTTTAATTAACATCAAAATATCTGTTGCAAGCAAAGCTCCATAACCACTAAACCAATTTTGTTTATTTAATAATATATAGAATAAAGACAACATTTATCCGCAAAAGTCTCTATAAAGCAAAGAAGTGTTATATAGGCATTATTTATGTAATTACAGTGTTACAACAGCATTTTCATACAACAGTCAGCATTGCATTTTGGAGCAAAGTTTACACTCCATCTATTGTCATGTAGGCAGGCATTTCCTTCACTGAACCAGCAATAATGAGAGCAATAATGAGTTCAGCTTTAAATCTGAACTACAAATGAAAGCATGCCTATTTGACTTCTACAGCAGCTACAAAACAAGTTTGTTGGAGATTAAAATATCAAATATACTGGGTACTCATCACCATAAACCAACACATGAGCAAAACAAAGTCTGACAAAGTCACATGTGCAATTTCAAAGCAGACTTCTAATGGCTTACAAACTGAGAGTAAGTTCATGGTGGAAGTTATTGTATGCATCTCCTACAATAAATACATAACTATGGGAATGCAGGAGTCACAGAACCAAGCACCAGCAACCAAAAACACTGAAACGGCAAGGCAGCAGATGTGGGATTCTCCTGCTACAACTCACAGCTGACTTGGTTAAACAAAATCAAGGTTTCCGTCCAGCTCCAGAGAGTTAATAAATGACCCAGGCATTCAGTTACAGGTGTGCCAAAATTAGGACACACAGATGGGGGGAGCGCTTAGGAACAATAACACCCAAACCTTGCTGCTTTTCTCCTCTCCTCTGAAATAGCAGAACCTCATGGATCCATTGAAGGAAAGTTACGTGAACTCATCAATATGCATCAACAGGTTGGTTACTGGGATAATAAACTTACACCATATTGTTGGTCAGTTAAACGTTTTTATGTATTTTATCGTATTCATTCTTAGCATTTGCGACAGCAGATATACCCTGGCCTAGTACATGCTCACGGACAATCATGACCAATGTATAGGTCACACTGCACTTGGATCAAGCCTAAGCCTTAATGACGACGTTATATATATGCTTCATTTAATGGATGAAAGGCAAAGCACGCCTGCATCCCCCATAGAACACCCTGAGCGATACAATCCTTATGCACCAATTACACAAAGTAGCAAACAAGCTATTGATGACTTCCCAACACCCGAGAAGACTTGTTACACTAGTCACCTATGCACTTCTAACCTGCAGAAACGACTGTATTCTGCAGCATTCACTTACAAATAAACAGTGCTATGTATGTGTATATCTCCAATTAAGTAAGTCTCGAAGTTTTAAGGATCGGATGTATTTGATATCTAAGGCACAATCCATGTTACAGGAGGGCAGTTGATATGGTTAGATGGTCACCTCTGGAAGTGGTCCGAATGAACCCATCAATGAGATCTATCAGTCCCATCTTACCTGTAGATAAGCCTGTAAAGTATTCTCTCTATGCAGAAGAACCAATGAAGCCATGAGGTTAGACCCGATGTAGGTGAGGCAGCCTGCAGGACAGATGCTGTTACCTTGTCTCTCTGTCTCTCTCCTAACTCTAATGCTCTGTTTGATCCTCCACAGTGCAAACTTTTTTTTTTTTTTTTTTTTTTTTTTTTGACTGCTCATCAGCCAATCAGGAGTGTTTGTTTGGATTGTCTTTGAAGTGAGGAAGCTAACCAATCATTAAAATAGATTGAACCATTTTCAAAGTGGGGTCTAGTTGAATCTTCCTTTAAATGCACAGGTCCCCTGCTGGGTATGTCTGTTATGTATGCAGAGGACTGCTCGCCTGCTATAAGAAAGAATACGGAGGTTTTGTTCAAGTTCTTATTTTTCTCTTTCTTTCTGGATTTCATCTCTTTTAAAGGTGCAACGAAATGAGCAGATTTGTGGCGATTAAACAGAAGCTTTGTCAGGAGAAGCACAAGTGAAATGCATAAGAGGCCTGTAATGTGGCACTGCTTGTTTCTTTTTGGCAGTCCAGTGGTTAAAGTGAAGCTGGTTAATAAGAGAGTTCATCTCTGGTCTTAATCCGAAGTGCACTGATAACAATAGAGGGCATCAAGTAAACATCTGTCTGCTGTCCCCAAATACAGGTTCTGCCTGAGATTCCTATGTCCTATTGATGTATATAAGGAGTAATAATGAATCACACATTATTGGAACATATTAAAATGCTGCTAGATCATATGTATATTTAAAATATTTATTTCCTGTTTATGTTATTTAATTCCACTGGCAAGTAGCCAGAGCCTTTGATGGATGACATAAGGCCAGACAGATATGGGCCACAGTTACTAAGCTCAGGGTTTGGAAAAGTGGAGATGTTGCCCATAGCAACCTATCAGATTCTAGCTCTCACTTTCCTATTACATACTAGAGAATGTCATCTAAAATCTGATTGGTTGCTATGGGCAACATCACTTTTCTAATTAGTAAATCTGACCCATAGGGAGTACTTATGGCAAAACTTCCCTGAACATGACTGCATGATGTTTACTGCAGCTAACTCTTATTTCTGGTGGTAAAATAATTTGTCCTGTAAGCAGGATGGAATAGACAGCGTTCATTGCAATGCTATATGTTCATGACTGATTGCACAGCAATAAATGATAATGAAACTCTTAAAAATAGGACTCCTATATAATAACTAGTTTTGACATCATCCTGATTACATTTCTTCATAATGGTCTGTTTATTTGGCCATCTTTTACCTATCTAGCATGCCTCAGCTTTAGCTTTAGGTTATATTTGTGCAGATAATGCTGATATAAAAGGTCATAGAACGAGATCAATTATTCCTTGACCATCTAAAGTCTGCCATTGGTTAAAATGAGTTCTTAGCCTCCAGCACCTGGATGTAACACTTATTTAAACAGTAGTTACATTGTATTCATTGCATTATGGTTCTAACTGGAACAATGCACACGGTGCAGTCAAGTAATGGAAATGGCATCTTAATTAAAATACAATACTGAGAACAAGAGGGAAAATAAACAGGAGGTGATCAGAAGTCAACAAATCAGTTTATCATTGTAAACCACAGCTGCAATTCCGATATGTGGCAATAGGTATCATTTTACTAGTCTATTGTTGTGAATGTTATCTTTTATTAATGAAAGACATGTCAGTGTTGCCTTCTGTGGACACTGCACACATATGTTTAGTATTTCATATTAGGTTAAATGGTAATTCATCCCAAAATGAAAATTAGCTTTGGGTAGAATAGTAGAAGTTATTTCCCAAAATGTCCCTTGTAGCACACGCCCTGTGCCCTGTGTTTGCTTCTCCTAGCAGTAGGCTGTAAGTTTGGGTTTACTCCTCATAGATGTTTACGGTGTTTTTTTTTATTAAGTAGAAGCCCCTAGAATAGACTTTGATGTCGTTATAACGCTCTACTGTCTAGGACAGTGCTTCCCAAACTCTCTCAGTTCAAGGCACCATTAGGGCTCAATACATTTTTCAAGACACCCCTAAACCAAAAATTCAGTTGTCCTGTTTTTTAGTAGGTCACATCCTGTCTTTGGACTGGATCCAGACTTAAGCGGGGTTGCCGACACTCCCGCAATATCCGTGAGACTCCCGAAATTTGGGCATCCCGGGAGAGCCGGCAAATCTGTACCCTGTAATAAACTCGGGTGCTATCTCCGCTAAGAAAATTCTTACCTTTTTCTACTTTTTTTTTTTTTTAATGAATGGGTGAGTTTGCCGTTCGGAATACTTCACCCATTCACTTTCGCAATCCGCAATATCCCTCCTCCGCATCTCCACCGCTGCTCGCCGGACCACGGACAGGTGAGTAAATTATCTGTGTGGGGTAGGGAGGGTTAGGGTCAGGCTGCAGGGGAGATAGTGGGTTAGGGTCAGGCTGCCAGGAAGGGAGGATTAGGGTCAGGCTACCAGGAAGGGAGGGTTGGGGTTAGGCTGTTAGGAAGGGATGGTTAGGGTAGTGAGTAGAGAGGGTTAGGGGAAGTAGTGGGGGGACTATTTTTTTTTTATAACTTTTCGGAGCACCGAAAGCATGGTGCTCCGTGGATCAATTGCAATGTCTCTTCGAGGTATATGCAAGCGAATTTCCAGCCAGTTCGCAACTGAATTTTCGGAATTCAGTTTTTCTTTGCGGGGACCCACACTCTAATAAACTCTATTGTAATCACTAGAATTACTAGGGATGGGCGGTACTTGATGATGATTTGCATAAAATGATCAGTAAGCCCCACCTCTTGCAGGCATCAATGGCTTCCTGGGATCTCCCGGAGGGAAGCCTTAAAAAGTCAGCAACCCTGGACTTAAGTACACAAGTCTCTTACGTATATCCCCTGACAAGTAGCATTGGTGCATGTGCACACCAGTAACTTCTAACGTACGAAACTCCATTCAGTACGCTAGAAGTCCTGAGGAAGGGGCCGGCCCTACACTTCCACATGCTTGTATGGCGGGGATCAGTGGTGCACTCAGGGGAGTTCCGGGTTGCCCAGAACCCCCCCCCCTCAATATATATATAAAAAGGTGTGTGGCTGATGATAAAGGGGTGTCGCTTTGTGGGACTGGTCTAAAAAAAAAAAGGGTCTTGGACTTGTGAGTAAGCATGAGGAATCCCACCACAGAGTAATTAGCACATTCTTTAATATAAGGGGATATATTATGGGTCTGGTTATGGCACAAACTATAATATATATAGGATATAATAGAGGTCCGGGAATGGTATACTATATACTGTATATACTGTGCCATTACCAATGCCTAATATATACCCCATATATAATAGTATGTGCCATAACTAGCCTAATATATTGCCATGTACTTTATGTAATGTGCCTTGTCCAGACCCCTAATACACACTGTATTACATGCATTGGAAACCCCCCCTTTCAAAATTCGCCATTTGCCACTGCAGATCTGTGCGGAGAGGTAAAGATACATGTCCAGATCCCTGCATGAGAGAGGACACTGAGTGTTGTTTATAAACGTCTTCGGCTGATAGCCGCCTGTTACACTGTATTCATAGGGTACCGTGACTCTGTAGATGATGCTGCCGGGGGGCCATGTGCCTCGGTTCAAATACCCTAGGGGCAGTATTAATAAGAACGTGTATGGAAACATTACTGAATGGACATTTCATTCTGCAGGACAGATCATAGGATAGCACAGGATTGCACACACACGTCTGGGTGCTACTACCAGATGCACTTCTAGGTTTTATGAGCATGTATCCCCAATGTAATGAAACATTGTAACAATAGTAAAACATGGTGTCTGCACACCTAATAAAGGACATGTATGTGACATAGGCCTTCCCTCTCATAATGTTTATTGAAGATATATTTGCAGTATTTTAAGAGAGAATGTAAGTGTTGGTGCAGATGTATTTGTCTGAATCTGTACAAAAGTAGACCCATAGGAGCTGATCCGGAGCTGTGCTGCCGTCTAAACTGCTCTGCTCATGTGCAGGGACCGAGCACAGAAAGTTGGTTGCAACGCTACTTATATGCCTGTGTCTGCATCCATGTGCTCTGTGCTAGTAAAACGGGGTGTTCCTCGATAGTAAGTGGTAAATTTCAGTGCTTCTGATGGCATGCTAGCCACAGCTCAGAGTCCATCCGCTTTCTAAAAAATCTTGGCGAGAGGTGAGTATATATCCTACCCCAACCCTTATCCTAATTCTATCCATAACCCTCCCCTTCTATTACCCTAAGACTCCCCTCCCTGCAGCCTGACCCCGAGACTCCCCTCCCTGCAGCCTGACCCCGAGACTCTCCTCCCTGCAGCCGGACCCTAAGGAGTGTTTTAGCAGAGACAAGCAACTCTGGATCAAATGTATAATGATTCTCTGTTATGTTTCCTGATGTCAGGCCTTTTCAACCTGTGGCCCCCAGGTGCTGTGAAACTAAGAGTCCCAGCATGCTTTGTCCGCTATCTGCCTCTGAGCGTCTGGGCAAAACTTAGGCCACTGTTCAGGTCTGCAGATCCCATTAAGCTTGAGAACTTTTGACATCATTGCGTAATTTCAGTCATAGTGTATGGTTTGAAGAAATATTATTGCCCAGTATGCTCTTAGGGACAGGAGGGGGGTATAAAGGGGTCATCTGTTCTACACCTGGGACTTCACTATTTAGCTTCTATTATTTGGTCTCATTAATGTATTTATGTGTGACCTGAGCCCTAAAGCTCTAAATATGACCCAACAAATATGTGTAAATAATTACAGTTTATTATTAACATGAAAATGGTTCTAGAGATAATGGACCTGATTCCGAGAGTGAAAATAAGCAGAAAGTTACTCCTGGGCTAAACTATGCTGCTTGCAGGAGAGTCATATTTCATCTGTTCATAGTAAAGCTGGTCAGTATCTGTGTGCAGTAAGTAGATTAGAGATAAATCCCTGCATGCAAAGTATACAATTTAATTTGACTCCCCCCTGAAATCAAGATGGTTCTGCCCAGGTGTAACTCTCCTCTCTTAGGACCTGATTCACACTTAAGAAAGTTCTAAAAATAAGAACCTAAAGTTATTCCTGAGCAAAACCATGTTGTTTTCAGGGGGAGTCAATTTAATTGTATTCTTTGCATGCAGGAATACATCTTTGAATAGCTTACTGAAAACAGATACTGACCAGCTTTACTATTACACTGTTATTTAGACTTGGGCTGGGAAATATCACCTCTCAACACTAGTACTGTTTGCAACAGATGAAATATGACTCCCCTGCAATCAACATGGTTTAGCCCAAGAGTGACTTTAAGTTCTTATTTTAAGAAGATTCTTAAGTGTGAATCAGGTCCTAAGTCCATAACCAAGACGGATACCAGCATTTGATGCACACTATTATGAGCGGACACCTTTTTTATCCTGCATAATACACCTACAGCGCAAATAACACCAGCGCTATCAAGCTGCCGACCAATGACGGGATAACAACCTGTGGACACAAATCACCCGGATTAAAGAGGTCGGAGTGAACCAGTGAGCCCCGCTGACGAGCGGGACTCACCGACCCGACAGCAAATACATACAGCCCACAGAGGCACAGCATACGGCAGAGAAAGATAAATGTGAGTAACACGGTTTTACATCTTGCTCACGGCTAATTTGACTGCTAGCCACAATATACCGCTGAGTGCTGGTTGCTGGACAATAAAGTGCTTTACATTTAAAAGCCTAGCACAAGTTCAAGTGTCCTGCTGATTGCCATAAAGTGTGAAAAAGGCATAACTATCCCATGGTTTGCGATTATACTATCTCTACAAACAAATTGATTCAGTTTTAATTATTATTCTATGGGTGAAGTGCAGATTTGATTTAAATATACAGGATATTTATGTTATATGGATCCTTTTTACTAGTTTTGTAAATGTATATCCGGCAAAATTTCAATTGTATTTGTGTATTTTAATTTATTAAATTGTTTTTTTATATGATTATCCCCAAGCGCTCTTTTATTTCTCCTCTCTTAGGGCCTGATTCAGACTTAAGAAAGTTCTTAAAATGAGAACTTAAAGTCACTACTAGGCTAAACCATGTTGATTGCAGTGGGAGTCATATTTTATCTGTTGCAAACAGTACTGGTGTTGAGAGGTGATATTTACCAGCCTAAGTCTAAATAACAGTGTAATACTAAAGCAGGTCAGTATCTCATGGTTGCCGACTTTTGTCAGCTTCCCTCCGGGAGATCCCGGAGAGAAGCTACCGACGCATGCAGGGGGTGGGACTTAATGACGCAGGTTATGCAAATCGCGTCATTAGGCTCCGCCCCTGGCTCATACTGACCCGTTTCTACTTGAAATAGGGGTCAGGACGGGGCTTGATGCCGCAAATTGCGTCATCAAGTCCCTTCCTGTGCCTAGCAACAGGGGGGCAGGACTTGCGGGAGATTTGCTGGCTCTCCCGGGATACCGGGAGTGCTGCCCGAATTTCGGGAGTCTCCCGGACATTCCGGGAGAGGCGGCAACCCTGCAGTATCTGTTTTCAGTAAGCAATTCAAAGATGTATACCTGCATGCAAAGAATACAATTTACTTGACTCCCCCCTGAGAACAACATGGTTTTGCCCAGGAGTAATTTTAAGTAATCAGGCCCTTAGGCCCTGATTCACAGTTAAGAGTGAGTTAGGCGAGTGCAGATGCGCAGCTAACTTACTCTTTCAGCCCCCAACCTGCCCCCTGTTTTTAGGTAACTTATGGCACTGACGAGTGCCATAGGGCTACCTTTTTTTCTCCGTGCAGTGTCTGTACGGACGTTACCTCTCCCTGCCTTCCTCTCGCCCTCTCTGGCTAATCTAAATCCCACCCCCACTTCTTCCTAAAAACGCCCCGAGGCTACATTACGCTGACTCTTTCTATGTAACTTATAGCGTGCGATCTTTAAAGACCGCACGTACGCTATCCATGTACCGATCTGCTACGTAGATAGCGCAAATGACCTACTACGCATGCGCAGTAGGCCATTTCGGACAGATATGCCCTTAAGAAGCAGAAGCTTCATAATTAGGCCCTTAATTTCAAGCTTTTTCTTAAGTCTGAATCAGGTCCAGTGACGTGCTTAAGCATACTACTACATGTAATGCTTTAGTCTGCTATTTATTTTGCATTACTTTTGCTGATGGGGATTTGATAAGTAATGAGCTATTCTGTCCTCCAATTCTACACCTGAAATCCAAAGCTGCCAGTTCCAGCAACGAAAATGTTCTATAGCTTACATTGAGCAGCACATGACTGAAAGAGTTAAATCTCCCAGGGAGCACAAATCAGAGGGAGGGGGAACTGTATCAAAGGATTTTATTAAAAAGATAGAGAGAAGCATCTGTGTGTCTTTAAGGAGGAGGCTGGGATTCCCTTTAATGTGTTTTATTGGCTAGAAGTTGTTAATTGCACTGAGCACTGTCTTCCTGTCTTCCATAGCATTGCACAGCTGGGCTCTTTGATGTGCTAACAACATGAAGATCATTTTGCAAATATATACATAAAATTCTATCTTTAAGTACTATTATTTTATTTTTTTCATGTCCTACTGTGGAAAGTGGAAATGATCCTTATTCCAATCATTTCAAATGGCAATTAGTTTTCTGCTTAATATTCATTGCACATAACTAATCTGGATGTGTCTTAATGTACAGATGTATAATCGAATACCTAGACCAGTATTGCTTTGCATGGATCTGATATCTGTAGGTGATTCATTACAAACACATGGAACCCTCTAGGAACATGTTGGTATAAATAAAACAAGTCCATACTTTTAGGGGAATAGTTATATAGTTACAACATATGTTATACATAAAATGTGACATAAATGATTGGTATATGTTTTGATTTCACCTGCTCCTATAATACTTACTCATGATTGTCCCATAGAGTAAAAAGGAGATTTTGCACATAAAGCTGTCCACCCTTCTTTTCCTTCAGTGATTTGAATGCTTATTTGTGCCTTTGGTCCATTGAAGCCCCCCTCTGAGGTATTGTCCCCATGCTAATTACACCTAACACTACAGATAGCCAGAACTAATTTTTGCTGTATTGTTCTGCTAATGTGACCCTCTGCCAGGGTTACTGGGGATGGAGAGCGCTGTGCAGGGCTCTCCCTAAGGTTGTAGATGTTGTACTAGAGACACATTTACTCCCTATTGTTTGCAGGACAGTTTCAGTGACTAGATAATAAATAAGAGCTTGTCTATTTATTGTGTATGGGACACAATGGGCTGTGAGCATGACATATGGTCAGGCCAGGATTGCTCTGGACATGTTCTTTGTTAGGAGGGAAGATTTATCAATGAAGAAACCAAGACATTTGTCTGCATGCGGTACCTTTTCCTCTTTCTATTATTTGCATGCGCCGTCATCAGAAGTTCTAATCACATGCTCAGTATGATACAAATTGTTTCTCTTTCTAGGAAAACCAGTTCATTTATTTGTCAGCATAGCTCAATCAGGATGTGCACAGACTATATTTAGGGCTGTGACGTTCGTTCCATACAGTGCAAACGCAAGAGGAATCCCTGACCCCTCTTATCCAGAGTTAGTGCTAAAGCTGACCACACATTAGAGCGATGGTTGGTTTGGTCATCCAGTTATAGGGAGATTACACCAATAATCTCTTTCAGCTGTCATTACTTTATTATTGCTGATATTCTGACCATTATAGTGTGGGTGAGATGGGGAAACTCGGGCCAGGAAGTAGAGGGTCCCTGGCTACACACACACCTCCTGAATTGTTAATGTCAGGAGGCATGCAGGCTCAAAGCATGAGTGTGTGTATATCCGCTGCCCTTAGTCAGTCAGCCGATCATCTGACTCGAGATGACTAGGTTATCAGTCACAGCAGGAAAGTTGTGTAGCGCCAAAAGTGGGCCTTTTCCTAGCATAAAATCGACCCCTTTATCAGGTCATTTCCTGCTGTGACGATAATCGTTGTGTGTTAGTGTGAATTTTCAGTAAAACAAAAATCTGTAATTCTGCAGCTTGGTAAGACCAAGTTAAACTGAACGGGAAGGCAAATTATAAATGTAATACGGGCAGTAATCGATATTAGAGGTGATATTTCCTGGTTCAACTCCAAAATAAAATTAAGTATTAAAGTATTTATATACATTTTGCAAAGTATCCTTGCACCAGAAAAAAGGGGGCAATGGATCTATACCTTTATGATCTGTATATATAGTATGGGTATTACCTAAAGCCAATAATGGCATATATTACTTGCAATGTACTTTAAGGACAAGAATGACAAGATAAACCAAGAATTACTTACTTACTCCTCATCTACCAACATTCTATCCAACACCCTTCCTCCACTCCTGACACTATGTCCTCATTCCATCTCACAAATGAAGATGAAGTATCTGCTCTTTTCTTCTCTTTCTACTCTACTACTTGCCCTCTTGATTCCGTACCCTCACAAGTCAGTCAATGTCTATTTTCTGTGATTATTCCAACCTTAACTACAATCTGTAATCTCTCTCTTAAGACTGGTATCTTCCCCTTTGTATTCAAGCAAGCACTAATTACTCCATTTCTGAAAAAACAAAACTCTGACCCAAATTCTCCCTCAAATTATCATCCTATTTCCCAGCTCCTATGCCCTTTAAAACTGTTTGAAAGACTTGCCTACACTCGTCTCACTCACTTTCTTCCCCTACTCAATCTTCTAGATCCTCTCCAGTCAGCCTTCGTTCTCAACATTCCACCGAGACAGCACTGACCAAGGTGGTCAATGATTTAATCACTGTTAAATCTAAAGTTCACTACTCTCTTCTAATACCGCTTTCAGATCGCCGCCCCGGCAATATCCCAGGTCTGTGATCCCGGGATATTGCTGTGTCAGCAGATGATCCCAGGGTCACAGACCATGTTTCACACTGCAGGGCAGACCCGGGGTTTTCCAGGACCCGGGTCTGCCCTATCGTCATCACACTGCGTAATTTGTTTACTGTTGCTCTGGCAACACTTGTTGTAAAAAAGTAAATTACACCAATCAAGTAGATTATGTGCTACCCGGGTTCAAAATCACTTGTAGCACCTTTCACACTGTACCCCTACCCGGGTCGTACTCTGGAATAACCCTTCTTTTCACCTGGGTTGAATTCCCGGGTCATTAGACCCGGGTAGAGGCACCCGGACCCTTTCACACTCAGCCTTTACCTGGGATTTTTCTGCTTGCCCTGGCAAAAACTCGGGTTTTTAGGGCGATGAGAAAGGGGTATAATTCTCCTGGATCTCTCTGCTGTTTTTGACACTGTTGACCACTCTCTTCTCATACAAATGTTACAATCACTAGGTACTCAGGACACAGCCCTTTCCTGGTTCACGTCCTAGCTCTCTAATCGCTCTTTCCGTGTTCACTTTTTGTGGATGATACACAAATCTACCTATCCACCCCTGATCTATTACCTGCTGTGCTGGCTCGTGTAACTGAATGTCTTTCTGCCACTTTATCATGGATGTCCTCCCACCATCTGAAACTCAATTTTTCAAAAACAGAGCTTAATATTTTTTCCTGTTAACAAAAGCTACCCACCTAATCTCTCTATTTCTGTTGACAACACTTAAATATTCCCTAAACTTGCTGCCTAGGTGTTATACACTTGAATTTGAACTGTCGTTTGTGTCCCACATACAATCTGTTTCTAAATACTGTTCTATACATCTAAAAAACTTCTACAGAATATGAAAATATCTCTCACAAGACACTGATAAATCTCTCATTCATGCACTAATCATCTCCCACATTGATTACTGCAATGCTCTCCTTATTTGACTCCCACAATACAAAGTTACCCCTCTACAGTCTATACTGCATGCAGCAGCAGGACTGATTTTCCTTGCAAAACGTTCCTCTAGAGCTAGTTCACTCTGTCAATCTCTACACTGGCTGCCTGTTTACGACAGAATCAAATACAAAATCCTTTTACCAACCTATAAAGCCATAAACAACACTGCACCTGCATACATATCTTCACTTGTCTCAAGATATATCCCAGTTCACTCTCTTAGATCATCACAAGATCTACAACTCTCTTCTGTACTTCATAAATTTTATGATTGCCAGTTATACCCCGTTCAGATTACCATGAAAAAGCCGGGGTTTTCATGAAATTGCCGGCTTTCATGAAAACCCCGGCTTTTTC
>WWET01001688.1:296733-308948 GCA_011038615.1 Limnodynastes dumerilii
ATATATATATATATAAAATTTAAACTGTCCATACTAAGTAACCATAGACTACCCTGGTCTCCCGTCCAAAATTCTACTTTAAGAATCCCTGCTTAGCTGCTCTTAACCTGCTTAATGGTCTTATGTGGGCTCCATTGTACATCTTAGTTGTATGGTGGAAGTTAATAAAATTATCAAGACTACAACATACTGATGGCTTCTCTATCTTCTAATAACACTTCTCAAAGTGACAATTAAAACACAGCAGAGGGATACCCGCCGTGTAGGACGGATCTTCAGGCGTACGGAGACAACCTGGAGATCTGCTGTGGAACATCTGCCATGCGCGTTGCCAGATATTAACCCGATTCTGCAAACATCTGACATATGAACATCTGAATCTGTCCCTATGATACTACTGATATTTATTGTTTATTTCATTGTATTACCAATCATAGTGTGGTCTAATTGTTTTTTTTTTTTCATATATTGGTATATTTTGAATATATGCAAGTCTCATATTTTCATATTCATTTAAAAAGGATTTCTAAACATAATATTTAAGTAAAATCTTGATGAGTAACACAAATACACACACACACACACACACACACACACACACACAATTATTTTATTGCACAAGTCTGTTATGTCCTCCACCTATATTTAGCGCAGGACATTTTTCTATTTTACCTGATTTTTATTATATATATTTACTGGTTCAACTGCAAGAAGCTTCTGCTCAGATACCAGCAGCCATTTCCATACCCTCTATAATTGGATGAAATCTACACTGCGATGTGTTCTGTATAACAGCTAGAGTCCATATTTACCTTTGCCATATCATATGCAAAGAATATTCTGTTTTTTGCAAAGCGACTAAGTCAGCAGGCCTCCAGCTGGGTGCAGGACCCATCTCTTCTCTAAGATTTGCCTCTCCCGCTGTCAGACAAACCAGCAGGAGTCCTGTTGAGAGGGAAGATTTAAAACCAGTAATGATTGAACCAGCTTGCAAAATAAGTCAATACAGGACACGCTCAGGGTTTCAAATGGTAAAGTCTACAAAAATAAATAAATAAAACACAAATCACTTACTAAAATGTAGGTAAGGAGCAAGTCATGGATATAACTGATAAAATGTCTTGTAATGCCATAAAAAAAGGAAAGATGTATATTTTACTTAATAAACAACTTATACTGAGGAATCAATATAGAATTTGAAATCAATATTATTGAAAAAAGGAAACTAAGAATTACATTTTTATTGTCATATGTAAAACTTGTAATAGTAAGTATGTCAAATGTCAGATGTTCATTATATTTTTAAGATCTGTTATGTGCATTTTAACCAATAGAATATGTCTGGCATATTAGACGTCATAAACCATGGGAGATTGTTGGGAGCCATTCAGATGCCGTTAGTCGCTCTTTTATCTGAATATATATGAAATTGTGTATGATTGTGTATTCATGTTGGTATTTAAATTACATTGTTCATATTCATAAAAGTGGACTCATGCCAAAGAGGAGTCAGATACAGCCTTATGATTGATTGACAGACAGGAACTTAACATGGGATGCAAGGTTTAAGATATCTATATTTTAATCTATATAAGTGGAATCATTATTCAATTTGCGATTAATTATATTTACTTATTCACTGTAGATCTCCTTGTGATATCTTATTATTTTTTTTATACATAAAATAGCTATCAATGAGAAATGTATATGCTCTAAACCATTACGATTTAAATCCTATTAATAATAGCAACCATTTCTTGCCTTAGTACGGTGCTGTGGATACTGCGTGGTGCCTTATAAATAAACTTTAATAATAATAACACCAACACGCATCATCTTTGTTTATTTAACTTGATTAAGTCATGCTTCTATAAAGTTACAATTTGTTTTCATTCCACTAGATGGCAATGTATATAATAATTCAAAGCCAAGTTTGAAACATTTGAAATTTAGTGGACTGCAGTTAGATGAGTCCTCTGGAAGATAGGATAATCTGTCACCCTATTGCCTCAATGTATTTGTATTAACAAATTGTTAAATCTCCAATAGCAGGCCTCTCTTGACATCTATCTATCCAGCTTGCTTTAACCTGTTTGCCCATCATTGGATAAGTGTGTAAGTTCACATGACTGCTCATAACATCCAGTCTTGGTTCCCTGGTGAAATCAAATGATATTTAAACCTGTTTATGACTGAAAGTTTTAAGGAAAGGGTTAGTTAAAAACTTACCTTCTGGCAGATGATTCTTTGCAACTCCAGTAGTCGCATCACTGCTGCTTTCTACAATGAGGAGGTGGAAGTAAGAACTTTGTGTGGGTTTGATTTGAAAACTATATCTTGATTTGGGAGGTAAGGGGGGAGGATCAGAGCTGAAGATAGTGGGCAAGGCAGAAGAGAAAGATGGGAAATAAGAGACAGAAATTTTACTATTATAAATAAAAGAAAAGAAGCAGTAGAAATGTTTATAAAAAAAAAACCCCAGAGAATACAAAATAAACCAGACAAAAACAGGAAAATGAAAGAGCAATTTACCTTTTTTTTTTTTTAGAAAATATAGATGAAATTAATAAAAAATAGAAAACTAGCAGACATCAAATTATTAAAAGTCCATAAAAGCACTGCACTGATGTTATCTGAATACAGTATATTCTAACTTACAGTACATTGATACATCTATAAATTATGCTTTTAACCATAAACCAGTGGCTCTTTAAGGTGGACAAGGATCTTTCTGGACTTGCTTTTATTTATTTCCATGGAACTGTTTTTGTATACTTTTTTAATAGTTTGTTGCTTAATTTTATTTTTTTGTTTTAATTAAACAAAAATAAAAATGTGTACACTCTTTTCTTTAATGCGAGTTGTGCTTTTGGATTTTGTTGATCTGTTTTTGAGCTGCTGCCTTTATAAAGTTGAGGGGAAGGTCACTATGCATTTTTGCTATTTGTTGAATGAGATTGGAGGGACTGATTACGGATATAATATCTTGCAACTAATGGGACACAGAATTTTGTATGCATGTATATATAAAATATTTATATACAGCTGTAACCTGTTTGTATAAATATATATATAGTTAGATAAAAGCCCATCACAACTGGTTCACCTCACACTCTGTTTTCTCCATTCTTCCACCCTTCCCACTGTTCTTGTTGTTCATTCTCTCCTCTCTCCTTCCTGAGTCTTCTGGCCTGACACTAATGGCGGTCTTAGAAATGATGCGTTATAAGATCTAGTTCGGCCTTTTTCAGATTTGATTACAGAAGGAACGTCTGTTATGCTTAACTAATCCGTGTTAATATGATAAAAACTGCACTGGGATTACTTGCACCTCCTGGTCTGAGACAATATCCTCCATGGTAAAGCATAGTCGACAAATTACAGAAACCAGCTTCAATAATATCTGGGTAAATCCACCTGAAAACTCCATAAAATAAACAAAACCCAAAGGTTTTTACAGGATTCAAGATTTCTGAGCTGCAGGCAAAAGACATTGCACCTGTTTGTGTTACTACACCGTATTAACATTATTAGGGTGTCTGTAAATATATAATGATAAAGAGCACTAAAATGGCAGCTGACATTGTCTTATAAAGAATCCTCGACTTACGATCCGAGTTGGGCAGGAGGATCAGACAGGGTCGTCTCTGGTCACCTCTAAACCCCTAAATTTGGATCTGTTGGATTTCACGCAATGTGAACCAATCGCCTTTAATAAGCCATTAGTTAATTCTGCAAGGGAGGAGAATAAGGAATGATAAATAAAATGTCAATGTTAGATTTTCTAAACTGCGGAACAGGAAAAGCGGAAATGTTGCCCATAGCAATGAGATTCAACCTGACATTCTCTAGTATGTAATGGGAAAGTAAGAGCTAGAATCTCATTGGTTGCAATGGGCAACATCTCCACTTTTCCTTTCCAAGGTAGTAAATCTGGTCCTAGGAGTGTCCCTTCTATTCATTTCAATTATTTCTCCTTGATAAATACTCAGCTAAACCGTTTTGCAAGCTAAGTGGAGCTAATTAATTTGAATTATTTTGCATGCAGGGAAAATAACACTTTACGTTTGCACACTGCATAGCTTTATGATTGATCTATAAATTAGTTCAGTAGAAACTTCACCTCTCAGTGCCAGAGGTGCAAATGTAGCCCTGAGAAATACCATGTTTAACTGCAAGGGGAGGAAAATGTATACTGTGAAAGCAAAATTGAGAGGTGAAGTTTTAGCTCAACTCTGTTTTGTAGATTAAACATTCAGCTACGCAGTATTAATTGTATGTGCAAAATGGTTTATGGTTTGTATACTTGCACTTGTTTTGTCCCTACTCCTAAACTTTGGATAGGCCCCTTTATGCTGCCTTAACTCTGCTAATTACCCCCATAATAGGGCTCTATATCAGGGCCGGAAGTGAGGGGGTATACGGGGTATGTCATACCGTCGCTTCTCCCACTTAATTAAAAAGCTGTAAATCTCCATTCACTTCTATTATTCAAAACCATACCACCACGTCTAAATTTCCATTTCTACCATTGCTCTATCATATATAGCTCTATTATGAGCATAATATAAAGTCTTATTAGTAGATATGAGATCATTTTAAGCACTATTAAGACATTTTAAGTTTTTTTTTTTTAATGATAAATACAGTCTTACTGTCATATAATAAAGCTCTTTATTCATCCCTAATAGTTCTGACTATAATAATAATAATACAGCTTTACATCATATAGGCCCTGATTCAGAGCTTATGGATCCGCTATACAGCCTATATTGAGTTGTATGTTGGAGAAGAAACATACAGCTCTGAATAGCCCATAGAAAAAATGGGAATTTGTTTAAATACCCGCAGTTGAAGCCATAAAAGTTCTAGCTGTGGCTTATGGGGGCACAGCCTAAACAAAGTTTAGGCAATATACACTGCTCAAAAAAATAAAGGGAACACTAAAATAACACATCCTAGATCTGAATGAATGAAATATTCTTATTAAATACTTTGTTCTTTACATTGTTGAATGTGCTGACAACAAAATCACACAAAAATTATCAATGGAAATCAAATGTATTAACCCATGAAGGTCTGGTATTGGAGTCACCCTCAAAATTAAAGTGGAAAAACAAACTACAGGCTGATCCAACTTTGATGTAATGTCCTTAAAACAAGTCAAAATGAGGCTCAAAAGTGAGTGTGGCCTCCACGTGCCTGTATGACCTCCCTACAACGTCTGGGCATGCTCCTGATGAGGTGGCGGATGGTCTCCTGAGGGATCTCCTCCCAGACCTGGACTAAAGCATCCACCAACTCCTGGACAGTCTGTGGTGCAACGTGGCGTTAGTGTATGGAGCGAGACATGATGTCCCAGATGTGCTCAATTGGATTCAGGTCTAGGGAACGGGCAGGCCAGTTCATAGCATCAATGGCTTCGTCTTGCAGGAACTGCTGACACACTCCAGCCACATGAGGTCTAGCATTGTCGTGCATTAGGAGTAACACAGGGCCAACCGCACCAGCATGTGGTCTCAAGGGGTCTGAGGATCTCATCTCGGTACCTAATGGCAGTCAGGCTACCTCTGACGAGCACATGGAGGGCTGTGCAGCCCCCCAAAGAAATGCCACCCCACACCATTACTGACCCACTGCCAAACCGGTCATGCTGGAGGATGTTGCAGACAGCAGAACCTTCTCCATGTCGTCTCCAGACTCTGTCACATGTGCTCAGTGTGAACCTGCTTTCATCTGTGAAGAGCACAGGGCGCCAGTGGCGAATTTGCCAATCTTGGTGTTCTCTGGCAAATGCCAAACGTCCTGCACGGTGTTGGGCTGTAAGCACAACCCCCACCTGTGGACGTCGGGCCCTCATACCACCCTCATGGAGTCTGTTTCTGACCGTTTGAGCAGACACATGCACATTTGTGTTGTGGCTTAGGTCAGTTTGCAGGGCTCTCGCAGTGTTCCTCCTGTTCTCCTGTTCTTCCTTGCTCAAAGGCGGAGGTAGCGGTCCTGCTGCTGAGTTGTTGCCTTCCTACAGCCTCCTCCACATCTCCTGATGTACTGGCCTGTCTCCTGGTATCGCCTCCATGCTCTGGACACTACGCTAACAGACACAGCAAACCTTCTTGCCACAGCTCGCATTGATGTGCCATCCTTGATGAGCTGCACTACCTGAGCCACTTGTGTGGGTTGTAGACTCCGTCTCATGCTACCACTAGAGTGAAAGCACCACCAACATTCAAAAGTGACCAAAACATCAGCCAGAAAGCATAGGAACTGTGAAGGGGTCTGTGGTCACCACCTGCTGAACCACTTTAATTTTGAGGGTCAATCCAAAGCCAGCCCTCCATGGGTTAATAAATTTGATTTCCATTGATAATTTTTTTGTGATTTTGTTGTCAGCACATTCAACTATTTAAAGAACAAAGTATTTAATAAGAAAATTTCATTCATTGAGATCTAGGGTGTGTTATTTTAGTGTTCCCTTTATTTTTTTTGAGCAGTGTATATATATTTATAAATAAAACCAAATAAAATAACTAAAAGGGCACAGCATGCCCAAGGATAACAGAGCATGCTAGTACTTGAAGAACCACAAGCACCAGCATGCTCTGCCATCCATGGCCCGCTGTGGCTTGTAATGTCCCTGGACCGGATCCAGATTTAAGATCGTCAGGTGATTTACGCACGCATGCGCCCTAAAGATGTTACGCTAGGATTACTATAGTAATCCTGCGTGCAAATGGGCTGTGCTTCCCTTCCGCCTGCTAAAGCGGGCAGGGGGAAGCATGTAAAGTGTACAGTGTGCGAGGGGGCTCCCACACTGTAGCGGATCAGCGGTTGGAAGGACCGCTGATCCGCCCACCGCAGTTAAGGCAGGCTTATGGCAACGTAAGCTGCCATAAAGCCCGCATGACAGAAGGAAGTGACAGGGGGTGTGCACTTCCCTCTGTCTCGCGTAATTTCACACCCCCCGCGCGCACGGAAAGCACGCGGGGGTCTGGATCCGGTCCCCCTATTAGTAATTTAATAAAATGCAGGGCCGGCCTGCTACAATTTAAAAAGATGGTTAAGTTCAATACAGTAAAACAAAAATTTAAATCATACTTACCTGCTTTGAAGAGATGTTCATCTGTAATGGATCTTGTAAGCTCTTACTCCTTAGAAAGTCTTTTTAAAATAATTAAAAGATCCTTGGTATGAACACCGTGCCACATGTCATACTGACAGGACATCCTGTGGCTAATGACTGGTCTGCTGTCACTGGGTTCTGTTTATACCCTCTGTCAGCCTGGAACCCAACTGAGAATTCTGTTAAGAGGAAAAATCCAATTATCAGATGGCTAGAAACTAGAAGGTTGCAGTCATCCACAAAAAAAAAATTACAAGAGTGTGAATTTGTGCTTTACTAGCTTTTTATTGTCTCCTTAATAAATATTCCTGTTTCCCAATTTGTGCCCTGGTGGAAGTAACTCCTTAAGATAAGTGAGTGTGTGTACACCATAAAACCTGTAACACTCACAATAATAGAGAAAGTGTTTAGTGTCGTATTTAAACTCCCATCTTTTTTTTTTTTTTTGAATGTTAAGTTTAGAAATAGAGCCGAGACTACAAGCAAGTGGTGTGACACAAATAATCTGACAGCCTTTAACATTCTACTTACAGTGCATCCGGAAAGCATTCACAGCGCTTCACTTTTTCCACATTTTATGTTATAGCCTTATTCCAAAATGGAATAAAAAAAAATTTTCCTCGATATTCTACACACAATGGGCTATATTCAGAGATCCGTGTTTAGATTGGGCCGCAAATATACGCACGCACAGAGCAAGGAACACCCACCAAAACCCCAGTCACTCTCCTTGCTAATCCATGCTCTCGGACACTTACGCCTCCATAGACCAGCTGTAACTTTCTGTGTGCTCTTCTGTGCGTGTATGTCCTCCGTCCTTGAAAATCTTTATAATCGCGCCCACTTTTCATAATTTAAATGCCCCCCACCCATTTATATGTAAATTCTTCAGTGCGGATTTTTACATGGCAGATCCGGATGCCTCTGATACTACCTTCCCTGCTGCCCTCTCCTATGGTGGTCTCTCCTTCTCCCACACCCCTAGGCCTGGTGACCGCCCTGGTGGTGGTGTGGGCATCCTCCTTTCCCCTTCCTGCACATTTAGCATCATACACCCTGAGCCCTCTCTTACTTTCAACTCCTTTAAGGTCCACTGCATTCGCATCTATCACCATATCCATCTCCGTGTTGCTGTTGTCTACTGGCCCCTCCTCCAAATTTATTGATAACTTTGGAGCCTGGCTCCCCCACTTTTTGTCTTCTGACCTCCCCACCCTTATCCTAGGTGACTTCAACATCCCTGTTGACAACCCCTCAGATCCTACCACTACAAAACTTCTTTCCCTCTCCTCCTCCCTTGGCCTATCACAGTGGACTTCAGCACCTACCCACAACAGGGGTCACTCTCTTGACCTGTTTTCTCACGCTCATGTGCCCTGTCTGACTTCTCCATCTCTCCCTCCCCCCTCTCTGATCATCATCATCTTATCTCCTTCTTCCTCTCCTTCTCCTTCCCCACCCCCCAAACGTATACTTTCCCACAAGAACCTCAATTCCATTGATGTTATGGCCTTTACCTCTTCCCTTGATCCCCTCGCACCCATTTCCACTATGTGCTGCCCTAATCTACCTACCTTGCTCTACAACAATGCCCTGTCCTCCGCCCTTGATGCTGCCTGCCCTCTCTCCTCTGTCTCCCTTGGCCGCTCCAACCCCCAACCCTGGCATTCCCCACTCACTCAGTTCCTAAAGAAATGCTCCCGTACTGCAGAATGCCTCTGGAGGAAGTCCCATTCCCTTGCAGACTTTCTCCACTTCAAGTTCATGCTCTTTTCTTTTAGCTCTGCCCTCGCCAAGCAATACTTCTTTAAGACCCCATCATCTAACCCCCGCCTTTTTGCCACCTTCAATTCTCTTCTCCCCCCTCCTCCCCCCTCCCTCTCTCTATTTCTGCCTCTGGCTTTGCCACCTTCTTCACTTCGAAGATCGACTCCCTCAGGAGCTCCTTTTCCTCTACCGTCACCTCTCCTCCATCTCAATCTCCACCCTCTCTTCTCCTCCCTATCCACCCACCAATGCCTATCTTCATCCCTACCTCAGCTGAAGAAATTCACTCCTTTTGTCATCCCCTCCATCAACTTGATCTCATCCCCTCTAATCTTCTCCGATCGATCTCTCTCCACCTGCTCTCATCTTGCCCATCTCTTTAACTTATTCCTCTCCTTCGGCTTCTTCCCCCATCCTTAAAAAACTGAACCTTGACCCCACTTCACTCTCCAACTACCGACCTATCTCCCTGTTACCCTTTGCCTCCAAGTTGCTTGAACAGCTTGTTTACAAGCGTCTAATCGGCTACCTTGCCAACAACTCCATCCTGGACCCTCTCCAATATGGGTTCCACCCCATGCACTCCACTGAAACTGCCCTGACCTAAGGTCACAAATGATCTCCTTTCTGCCAAATATAAGTGCCACTTCTCCCTTCTCATCCTCCTGGATCTATCGGCAGCCTTTGACACCGTTGATCACCCTCTCCTGCTCCACACCCTTCGCTCCCTCGCCCTCTCTGGCTCTGTCCACTCCAGGTTCTCCTCCTATCTCTGACTGTTCCTTCTCTGTCGTAACCCCTAGCTCCTCCTCCCCTATCACTCATCTTCTTGTTGCCGTACCCCAGGGCTCGGTCCTTCTGTTCTCACTCTACACCTCCTCTCTGAGTGACCTTGTCCGCTCCTTTGGCTTTAATTACCACCTCTATGCCGACGACACTCTATCTCTCCGCCCCTGACCTCTTCCCCGAACGTCTGTCTAAAGTGTCAGATTGCCTCTCTGCCATCTCCTTATGGATGTCCGATCACTTTCTCAAGCTTGACCAAAACTGAAATTGTTTTCTTTCCTCCTTCTCGTATCCCCTGTACCCCTACTGTCTCCATTACTATTAGCGACTCCACCATCTCCTCCTCCACCCAAGCCTGGGCGTCATCCCGGACTCCTCTCTCTCCTTCATCCCCCACATCCGTGCCCTCTCACTGTCCTGCCGCTTTCATCTCCGCAACATTGCTCGCATCAGACCCTTCTTAACTGCTGATGCCACTAAAACGCTCATTCACTCTCTTATCTCCCGTCTGGACTACTGCAACATTCTCCTCTCTGGCCTCCCTCTGGTCTATCTCTCACCCCTACAATCTATACTAAATGCTGCAGCCAGACTCCTCTTCCTCTCCAAATACACTGCCTCCACCTCCTCTCTCTGTCAATCTCTATACTGGCTTCCTGTCCCTTTCAGAATTCTCTTCAAGCTCCTCACCACAACTTACAAGACTCTCTCCTCCTCCACCGCTCCCTATCTCTCCTCCCTTATACCGCCCCCTACCTCTCCTCCCTTATCTCCATCCACACTCCCTTCTGTCCCCTCCGCTCTGCTGGTGACAGTCACCTCAACTCCAACATGATACCTACCTCTCACTCCCACAGCCAAGACATCTCCTGAGCTGCCCCTCTCCGTTGGAACAACCTACCCTCCCACCTCAGGCAATCCAGCCCCCTCCAATCCTTCAAACGCTCCCTCAAAACCCACTTCTTCAGGCTAGCCTGCCCTTCCTCCACCTAAACTTACCTGTCCTCCCCATCTTCATCCCTGTGTCTCCCGTTTATTTGTCCTCTCTCACTTAGCATGTTAACTATTATGTGCAAGGTCCTCCTCCCTCACCCCTCTTCCTTGTCCTCATCACTTCTCACCTTTTTCTCTCCCCTATCTTTCTCTTTTGTTACTCATCTGCTCCTACACACATATCCATTCTTTTTTTTTTTGTACATAATAAAAATTTAGCTTTGTACATGTATTGTATACCTTGTTCATGTATTTTATACCCTCTGTTAATTATTGTATTGAATTTTATATGTAACTATTGTCTTTGCTATTGCCTCTGTACGGCGCTGCGGATACGGTATAGCACCTTATAAATAAACATTCATAATAATAATAATGATAATAATGTATGTGACACCATGCGATTCACAAGTCTGTCCATGAGGCACTTCTGTGCGTATAGTCTACGTGAACTCCATAAAAGTTACTACGCATGCGCAGTTTAAACGTACCTAAAAGTACGCACGGAACTGCCCGAAAAAACAGATCTCTAAACACGGCCCAATATCCCATAATGACACTGCAAACATTTTTTGGGAGATTTTTGCAAACTTATTAAAAATCAAAACCTAAGAAATCACATGTACATAATTATTCACAGCATTTGCCATGAAGCTCAAAATTGAGCTCAGTTGCATCCTGTATCCACTGATCATCCTTGAGATATTCCTACAGCTTAATTGGAGTCCACCTTTGGTAAATTCTGTTGATTGGCATGATTTAGAAAGGCACACACCTGTCTATATAAGATCCTGCACTTGACAGTGCATGTCAGAGCACAAACCAAGCATGAAGTCAAAGGAAGACCTCAAAGGTCTGTAGACCTCTGAGACAGGATTATCTCGAGGCACAAATCTGGGGAAGGGTACAGAAAAATATCGGCTTCTTTGAAGGTCCCAATGAGCACAGTGGCCTCTATCATTCGTAAATACAAGAAGTTCGGAACCACCAGGACTCTTCCTAGAGCTGGCCGGCCGTCTAAACTGAGCGATCGGGGGAGAAGGGCCTATTAGGGAGGTGATCAAGAACCCAATGGTGACTCTGTCAAAGCTACACCATTCCTCTATAGAGAGAAGGGAACCTTCCAGAAAGATAACAATCTCTGCAGCAATTCACCAATCAGGCCTGTGTGGTGGAGTAGCCAGACGTAAGCCACTCCTTGGTAAAAGGCACATGGCAGTCCGCCTGGAGTTTGCCAAACTTCACCTGAAGGACTCTCTGACCATGAGAAACAAAATTCTCTGGTCTGATGAGACAAAGATTGAACTCTTTGGTGTGAATGCCAGGCGTTATGTTTGGAGGAAACCAGGCACCGCTCATCACCAGGCCAATACTGTCCCTACGGTGAAGCATGGTGGTGGCAGCATCATGCTATGGGGATGTTTTTCAGGGACAGGAACTTGGAGTCTAGTCAGGATAGAGGGAAAAATGAATGCAGCAATGTACAGGGACATCCTGATGAAAACCTGCTCTCAGACTGGGGCGGCGGTTCATCTTTAAGAAGGAC
>WWET01001688.1:308962-323064 GCA_011038615.1 Limnodynastes dumerilii
GACAACAACCCTAAGCACACAGCCAAGATATCAAAGGAGTGGCTTCAGGACAACTCTGTGAATGTCCTTGAGTGGCCCAGCCAGAGCCCAGACTTGAATCCGATTGAACATCTCTGAAAATGGCTGTGCACCAACGCTTTCCATCCAACCTGATGGAGCTTGAGAGGTGCCAAGCTTGTGGCATCATATTGTAACACTTGAGGCTGTAATTGTTGCCAAAGGTGCATCAACAAAGTACTGAGCAAAGGCTGTGAATACTTTATGTACATGTGATCTTTGTTTTTTGATTTTTTATAAATTAGCAAAAATCTCCCAAAATTTTTTCACGTTGTCATTATGGGGTATTGTGTGTAGAATTTTGAGGGAAAAAATTAATTAAAATTAATAACAAAATGTGGAAAAAGTGAAGCGCTGTGAATACTTTCCGGATGCACTGTATCTGTAGCTTATACTAACCATAAAAATGCACTTTAAGGTCTCCGCAAACTGTATGGAACACACTGTACAATATATGCAGTATTAAAACATTCAGTTCACAGCTCCGAAGCAATGGAAAAAAGAAAAATGTTATTATGTTAAATCCACATCAAAGACTCTTCTAGAGATAGGTGAACAAATTAGACATGGCAATCAGAACACCACAGGGGACATGTGAGGCCTTCACAAGTCTGGCTGGGAACAAACCTTGCTTTCCTCAATAAGCTTCAACCATTCCACCAGAGGACAGATAAAACACTGCCAGCAGTAGGTAACCTGCATTGTCCCATGGGCAGGTAGGAGAGGAGGTGGAATGGAAAGTTCAGGTTTATATCAACCTCAGAAACAAACTCTACTTTTTTTTTCTTTTCTTTTTGAATGACTTTCTACCATATTCACAGGGGAAAAAAGAATGTTTTCTTTATTATAGACTGAAATCGCTCCGTGCTGAGCGTATGTACAGTGTCATCATAAGGTTTTGTGTCTGACATTACATTTGGGTATCTAAAACTGTTAAGAGAAACTTTTTAGTCCAGGAGATTAAGGTTAAATGTAATTCTGTTTGATGCACAAGGTTAATATTCTTAGTCATTACGTGACATACAGCATTTTAACAAGCATTTAATGCAGTGGATTCCATTGCATTTGGTAGGAAAGTCCCCTTCGTATGTTTGTACATTCGGTAGAGCCGCGGCATAGCACATCCAGCTCATTTGCAGGTCAATAAGCGGTGGAGCCTGCAGGCACTGGGGGACCCACCGGGGATTTCCCCAGCTCCCTGTCAGGCTACAACCACTGGACAAGACACACATAGTTTTTAGACCATAAATTTTTCGAAAAAAAGGTGTCTTATACATGAGGAAATGTGGTCAATTATAAATTAAATTTAAAAAAAACAGGATTTGTTGCAGCCAATAACCAATGCAATTTCTTAATGTAGAATTTTTATTATTTTCAAATCTACATTATACACTTCCTGCTTTCACAGAGAATGTTAATGGATGTCTTGGCAGTCAGATAATACGACCGTATTATCAGTATTGTCATTTTACTTATGTTTTATTTTTAACATATTAAGTAGTTTCCCCATGCGGCATGACAGTGGGGGCAGGCCGGGAGCAGAGCTGGGGTAGAGCTTATTTGCACCGTTTTTGGGCTCCAAAATGTTGGGAGCTATGCTAATATACCCCACATGTATTACATGCATCGGAACCCCCCCTTTCAAAATCCTGCGTTTGCCACTGGTTAGGATACTAGAAGGCAAGGTCAGAGTTAGACTGCAGTATAGGGATGGTTTGGGTTAGGAAAGGATTAAGTTAGCTGTCACCATTGGAATTCTTAAATCCTACGAGATCTGTCTCGCATATTTTTTAACTAGAGGAATTGTCTTACCACAGACATCCTGAGCACACATATATTGCAACACAAGTTAAGGGCTCATCTACAGGAGGTGTCTTGATGTCGGGCATGGGAGTGGTCATCTAATATAGATGAAAACCAAACCTATTAATGTATGTGCTTACACATTGGGCTAGATTTACTAAGTGGTGGGAAAATGTTGCCCATGGCAACCAATCCGTTTTTCGCTCTCGCTTTCCCGTTACATACTAGAGAATGTCAGCTAGAATCTGGTTGCTATGGGCAACATCGACACTTTCTTTTCCACAGTTTAGTAAATCTAGACTACTGAATTATATAGTGTTTTGTGTGGAACACCTAACTTGTTTTAATTCCTTGTAGTTAAAATATTTATCCTAAAATATCTAATCTGTGTTGTTGGAAGAACTTTTTGTGATGATCATTGACCATATTATTAAAATCCACTTTTAATGGTCTTCATCAAATTGTAATAACATCCAGAAAGTATTGTACTTTATCATGTTTTCTATTTGTATCTTGCTAATAGAAAAAGCTAAAGTAAAAAAGTTACAATATTTGGATGCTTTGTTGAAATCTGCCTTTATTTGAGAAAAGAAGAGAGAATTTAAAGAACTACTGTGAAAAAATTTAAATGCATCAGACATGAAAAAGACATTGCTGGGTTATAGGTTCTGAATATGAATTGGAGCAAAAGGTAAATTCTGCAGCTTTGATCTTCTTGAAGCACTACTGAGAATTAATTTACATGTTTGATTTCTCCATTCCCTGATGTAGAGGGGAAACATAATAAGTTATGGCATATTGAGGCCTATGGTTAAATTCTAAGATAACAATTGCAGAGGAAGCTATAACTTCTAAAATGAGATGCATGGTCTTGTTGTAGATATTCAGCGCTAAGTTTATCAGTAAGTAAATGAGATAATCGAATATGTCTTCTGCCCTAGTTTTTGTTACTATAAACCCAGCAATGAACTTAGATCATATTTTTCCCCTTTACAATAAAATCTCTTACACATACAGGTGAAACTCGAAAAATTTTAATATTCTGCAAAAGTTCATTTATATCAGTAATTCAGCTTAAAAGGTAAAACTTCTATATTATATAGACTCATTACATGCAAAGTGATATATTTCAAGCCTTTATTTGTTTTCATTTTGTTAATTATGGCTTACAGTTTATGAAAACCTCAATCTCACAAAATTATTTAACTTTCTGTATGACTGTGTAAATGTTATATTATTATTGTATATCCCATCCCTCTTATGTACTCTTTTCCCTTCCCCCCTCCATTTTTTTTATTTCTGTACCCTCTGCCCTACAGTTTATAACTTAAAATAAAAACTATTGATGGAAAAAAAAATCTCACAAAATTAGAATAATGTAAAATTGTAGGCTCAAAGTGTCAGACTCTAATCAGCAAATGAATTCCAAACACCTGCAAAGGGTTCCTGAGCCTTTAAATCAGTGTTTCTTAACTTCGGTTCTCAGGACCCCCTAACAGTGCATGTTTTCCAGGCCTCACTGCTAGAGCACATGTGTGTACATTACTAACTGACACATTTTAAAAGCTCCAAAGGTGCTGCTCATTATATCACTTTTGATTCTTTAAGGAAACCTAGAAAATATGAACTGTTAGGGGGTCCTGAGGACCAAGTTTGAGAAACACTGCTTTAAATGGTCTCTCAGTCTAGATCAGTAGAATTCATAATCATGGGGAAGACTGCTTAGCTGACGGTTGTGCAGAAAAGCATCACTGACACCCTCCACAAGGAGGGAAAGCCTCAAAAGGAAATTGCAAAAGAAGTTGGATGTTCTCAAAGTGCTGTATCAAAGCACATTAATTAAAAGTTAAGTGGAATGGCAAAGTGTGGAAGAAAAAGGTGCACAAGCAGCAGGGATAACCGCAGCCTGGAGAGGATTGTCAGGAAAAGGTCATTCAAAAGTGTGGGGGAGCTGCACAAGGAGTGGCCTGAAGCTGGAGCTGCATAAAGAGCCACCACACACAGACGGAATCTGGACATGGGCTTCAAATGTCGTATTCCTTTTGTCAACCCGCTCCTGAACAACAAACGTCAGAAGCGTCTTACCTGGGCTAAAGAAAGAAACAACTGGTCTGTTGCTCAGTGGTCCAAAGTCCTCTTTTCTGATGAGAGCAAATTTTGCATCTCATTTGGAAACCAAGGTCCCAGAGTCTGGAGGAAGAATGGAGAGGCACACAATACAAGATGCTTGAAGTCCAGTGTGAAGTTTCCACAGTCTGTGTTGATTTGGGGAGCCATGTCATCTGCTGGTGTTGGTCTACTGTGCTTTATTAAGTCCAGAGTCAACACAGCAGTCTACCAGGAAATTTTAGAGCACTTCATGCTTCCTTCAGCAGACAAGCTTTATGGAGATGGTGACTTCATTTTCCAGCAGGACTTGGCACCTGCACACACTACCAAAGGAACCAAAACCTGGTTCAATGACCGTGGGATTACTGTGCTGGATTGGCCAGCAAACTCACCGGACCTGAACCTGAAGAACTGAAGGCCACTACTGAAGCAACCTGGTCTTCAATAACACCTCAGCAGTGCCACAGGCTGATAGCATCCATGCCACGTTGCATTGAGGCAGTAATTGATGCAAAAGGGGCCCAAACCTTCCAGCAGCTAACAGGTTAGAGCTGGTCTCAGCTGGCACTAAGCACATAGGGGTGGATCCAGATTTAAGAAGGAGCTTGAAATTAAGATTACACCTGGGCAAAACCATGTTGTTTTCAGGGGGAGTCAAGGTAATTGTATTCTTTGCATGCAGGGATATATCTTTGAATTGCTTACTGACCAGATTTACTATTATACTGTTATTTAGATTTGGGATAGGAACCATCGCCTCTTAACTCTAATACTGTTTGCAACAAATGAAATATGACTCCCCTCCAATCAACATGGTTTTTCCCAGGAGTAACTTTCCTTAATTTCAAGATCCTTCTTAAGTCTGGATCCAGCTCATAGACTGTTGAAGCTGCCAGCTGTCTGTGCAGTTGATGTCTGAGTAGTTGATGGCTGGTGACTGCGCTGTGCATGCACTGGATGGAGAAGGGGATGGGGCCCAGGTGTCTCTAGTTCTGCACCTGTTTTGAGGGGTTTATTTGCATAAAAACAGGATTTTTCAGAGTGTATTGAAATAAAATGCTCTGCGATTCATAGAAACACATTTTATATCTAGAATATGCCTAAAGTCCTGTTGATGACCTGCTCTGTCTGGAGTTCTGCACTACTTTTGGCTCCCTGGACTACTGTGGATACCAGCCCTTGTCATGTTTGTTTTCTGTACAATATCTGAATTTTTAAGCTATGAAAGGTTAGCATTGTTTTCTCTATGGCCTTCCTGTAATATTGCTCCTATTATGGTTCAGTGGCTACTTTATAAGGCTTGAAAAATAACCAATGTCCTTGTCATAATGGTTGCACTGTGGTATGCATGAGTCACTAATTTAAAGCCATGACAAGCGCATTACACTGTAAAAGTTCAGTGTGTATCTTATGCTGGCTACGCACTTTGCAATGCGAGAGACATAGCATTCTGAGGGCAGGGATATTGCATAGAGCACACATACACTCCCCAATGGATTGGCCCAATGGTAGCTTGATTGTCCAGGAATTCTGAATGGATGGAAGCGTTTGTGTACTGTTTTGTCTGGATTCCGATAAATTGAACCAGGTTACAGACTATATAAAAATCAGGCCACTCAGCTTATAATTGTGTGTGGTAAAGTATAGTATACATTGATCAATGCCAGAACAAAAGTCATCATTCAAAAAAAAAAAAAAAAAAAAAAAAAAATTTAATTATAGCGATTTATAATTTTTTTTTACTTTAATTATCTGCATTACATTTGCATTTAGGGATGTCTTTGCACATATTTTGAAGTTTTGATACAAATCTTAATATTTATAACTACTACAACTATCTTACTGTTCACCGTTCAATATCATTTAAGCGTCAAATACAAAGAAAGCCGAGGCTAAAAGTTAATACTTACCATGCCGCTGCCAATCAAGTCTGCATACGAACATGTCCGCTTTACAGCTGCCGGTCGGAAGCCCTTAGATATCAGGAAGTGACGGCCAAACGGCATCACCAATAACTGCAACCCAAGAAAACAGCTGGTACACAAGGGCCATGTTGTCAGAGTCCATAGAAATAATCACCTAGGTCTTTCAATACATACTCCATGTGTTGTCTCCATGTTTCTAATAACCCCCTCATGTCTCCCCAGCATCTGATAATCCCCCTCATGTCTCCCCAGCTTCCAATATTCCCCATTATATCTCACCAGCTATCAATAATCCCCATCATGTCTCACCAGCCTCCCAATAATCCCCCTCATGTATCTCCAGCCTCCAAATAATCCCCCTCAAATCTCCCTATCTTCCAGTAATCCCCATCATGTCTCTCCAGCTTTCAATAACCCCCTCATGTCTTTTCAGCCTCCAAATAATCCCCCTCATGTCTCCCCACTGCTTCACCTATTGTACACAGTCACTTCATATACATATGAACCACACAGACAAAGTGCACCCCATATACACACACAGTGTGACACAAAATACATTAATTATATACATAAATTAAACTACGAACCTACTTTACACTGGATTTTGATGGACTCATTTCCTTCTCCTGTCGCATCTGGTCTGCAATCCTGGGACAGCGCAATTCCCTGCATTATACAATACAGAAGAGAAGCACAAACCATGACTGACACTGACACACACACTCCCACAACTACAAATAACTGTCACACACACAAATATACATAACTACTGTGACACACACACAAATACACATAACTATTGTCACACACACAAATACACATAACTATTGTCACACACACAAATACACATAACTATTGTCACACACACAAATACACATAACTATTGTCACACACACAAATACACATAACTATTGTCACACACACAAATACACATAACTATTGTCACACACACAAATACACATAACTATTGTCACACACACAAATACACATAACTATTGTCACACACACAAATACACATAACTATTGTCACACACACAAATACACATAACTATTGTCACACACACAAATACACATAACTATTGTCACACACACAAATACACATAACTATTGTCACACACACAAATACACATAACTATTGTCACACACACAAATACACATAACTATTGTCACACACACAAATACACATAACTATTGTCACACACACAAATACACATAACTATTGTCACACACACAAATACACATAACTATTGTCACACATACAAATACACATAACTATCTATCCAAAAAATACATTCATATTATCTTGATTCTCCTATCCCTGTATCCTTTCTCTATTCCAGCATCCTCTCCCTGCATTGCCTCTAATCTCCCCATCTCTCTAGCCCTCTAATTGTCACTGATAGACATTTCTGATCTGCCTATTAATAGCATAGTACAGCTGCTCATAGGTGGATCATAGACGTCAATCAGTGACAATCCTGCTATTGCACGCCACAACCCCTGCAGTATAGTGCTGGCTGCCGCTACTATTTCAAAATTAATCAAATTAATTTATATTTACAAATTAATCAAATAAAAAAAGGATAAATTGAATTTTAAAAAAATCAGCAACCGTGCAGGCCCGTGATGGGCATTCCCCCTCCCCCGGCGGCTCTGCATATATACACACACTGCACTCCAGATAAATATATATAGTGAATCCCATATACACACACACACTCCATATACCATACAGTGCACTACATACACACACAAAACATTCCATACATACACATACAGTGTGTGTGTGTGTATGTCAGACCCTCCAACATGACCCCCTCCATTCGGTACATAATACTCTGCTCCTGCTCTTCCTTCCTAATCTCTGATTGCAGTCACCTGTGTTAAACTAGTTATTTGAATACAAAGATGTGTAACACAGGTGACTGCAATCAGAGATTAGGAAGCAAGAGCAGGAGCAGAGTATTATGTACCGAATGGATGGGGTCATGTTGGAGGGTCTGACATACACAAACACAGTACACTACATACACACACAGTGCACTACATACACACACAAACACTCTATACACTCACATGCACAGTACATTCCATACATACACGTAAACCATAATCACACACAGCACTACATAAACACAACACACACACACTTGTACCTGTACCTGTTCACAGATCATGCAGACATGAAAGGAGGCTGCCTCTACCCCACCCTTGCAATTGGCTGCCTGTTCCTCTGTATCAACGGCTGGGACCGCCCCCTTTCAACTGTTAGACGGTCTTTCCTTACCTCTCTCCTGGCTGCAGCCTGCAGGTGCCCATTGTTCTTTAGTTGCTCGGTCTCCCTCATTAGCCCAATTCAGATCCTGTACTGTGGAGGCCTCTCAGGGGAAGTAGTACTGAGAGGCCTCTGCAGTACAGGACCTGCACTGAGCCAATGACTGGGACGCAGCAGCTCTGACATGTGCTGTCCTGATGAGGCGGCCTCTAGTGACTGAGTCTGATAATTACAGGATGAAACAGGAAGTGCCGCCCGTCTCCTCTCCTCTCTGCTACTCTGCGCGGTGCTTTTATTAAAGAGGCTATTGACTATTCACTATTGTGAGTTTAGTAGGACTCATGCCCTAAGGCTCCGAATGGGCCCACATCAGCTGGGCGCCATCGAAAACCTGGGGCACGAGCCCTACAAAACCCATGTTAGTTACGCCTCTGCAGTCCCGACCCGTGTGAATATTACATGCTACATCATAACACATTAAAAACATCCGCATAGGAATGTTTGCCAGCACACAGCAGCTCAGACAATCATAAAAACACATCACAGGCCTTGTCTACAAAAATCATTTTTGCAATGCACACTGGAGTCCTGTGTTACTGTTACTACAAATACACATTCGCACACTGTATTTCAATGGGCTGCAATTGAAGTTGTTTAGCAAATGTTTGAAGTCAGGAAGTTAATTCAGTGGTCAAGTTTCTATTGATATGCATGTCTACAAACTTTGGGAAAGGATTCCTTAGGGCAAACAGTTCTACAATAAGCCTTCCACAGGCCAAAACAGTAACTTACACAGCCCTATAGATACAAGCAATCTAAACATCTTCTGTGCATATGAGCATTTGGTAGTCTGCATATATCTATGTCAAACTAAAGAATAACATACAGCAAGGTTTCATTTTTCTTCTAATCAGTTACATAATAAAATATTATTAATAATCGGATACCTGGTACCTTTTTTAAATCTTTTGTTTGTTACAAATATTTATAGAAACCAAACCTTTATTTATTGGTTAGAGACACTCACCAACAGTATACAGTAAATGGTAGCAAACATGTATCTCCCTGTGATCAGGGTTCCTGGCCATTACTGTTGTTTATTCCTTCTTGGTAAAACTATGGAAGTCACTTAATTTGCATTAACTACAATGAGTGAAGTAGAAGCATCTTTCAATCTGTAACACAAATGGGTAAAGTGAAAAAGAAGTAGTCAATATGAAAGCAATTAGGGTACCTTTTATTGCATAGTTGCCAACTTTCCCTGGAAAACACAGAGACTCATTGAAGAATGTGTGATCTCTCTGACTCCCTGAAGTGTTTGACAATCTTCCTAATGCTGATCCAGATTAAGAAGTAATTGCTGTATGATGACTGAATTCAGAAATTGTGGCCTATTTCCCTGCACCCATCTTACTTGCGGCCAGCGGGCCAGCGTAGCTCTGGATCAGCCCCCAGGAGACTACCTCATGAAGCTGATTGAGAGAATACAAAGAGTGTGCAAAGCTGTCCTCAAAGCAAAAGGGGCTACTTTGAGGAATCTAAACTATAAAACATATTTTGATTTGTTTAAAATTTTTTGTTGACAACATAATTTCATATATGTTCTTTAATAGTTTTGATGTCTTCAGTATTAATCTACAATGTAGAAAATAATTTAAAAAAACAAAAACCATTGAATGAGAAGGTGTGTCCTAACTTTTGACTGGCACTATATATATCTTTGAAACAATGCTAACTTTGTTGCTAGACAAAAACACATAGAAACATAATATTTTATGCAAACACAAATAATGTGTTAAATTAGTTTATATTGTAATAAATAATACTGGACTGGTTGCCAAGAAAACAGTAATGGCAAACAAGGACACTGCTGCCACCATGTGGAGGAAAGGTGTTATAGTTTCTAGTCTAGAAAAAGTAGTCTTTGCCATTTAGATGTAATGTAGTTGACTGTTTTGATTGGTTAGTTTGTTTTAACACTTAGGGCAGATTTACTAAGCTATGGGTTTTGAAATAGTTGAGTTGATGCCCATAGCAACCAATCAGATTCTAGCTGACATTCTCTAGTATTCAATAGGAAAGTGAGAGCTAAAATCTGATTGGTTGCTATGAGCAACATCTCTACTTTTCCAATCCCGCAGCTTAGTAAATCTGGCCCCTTGTGTGTTACATACTGACTGCATTATATCCTTCTCTTTACTTTGCTAGAATCATGCATATCATTTATTAAAGTTGAATTTGTAATGATTTGTTATCCTATCCTATCACATTATATAATATATTAACTGGATTGCACCTAAAGCAACATATTTTATATTTAACAGGTCCCCTGTATATTAATAAGGTGAACAAGAGCCAAGACTAATATAGCATGTAAAGAGAGGTTCAACCTGCTTTCTGTTATAAACTTCTGCAGTGTATGTTTAAGTCTTGTTGTTTTTATGATCGATGGGGGGGTCTTTAATTATGGGATGTTTTGCCCTTATTAGATATGTTGTTCAACAATTAAACATGCTTAATATGGCAATTTAATTATCGCTAAGTAAACTAATCATATTATTTTATATAATCTATGATTGTTGGCAGTTTTTGCATCATGATTTTTACAACTTAATGATTTGAAACATGAGTGTCTGGCTGGCACGGGGCTTAGTGTTAGCACTCTGGTACTGGGTTCATGAGTTCTATTCCAAACAGAGCACTCTAAGATTACATAATTGTGGTACCCACTTATACCACCTCAAATCTAGCACATAATTCAGTTTTTCTTTGATATGCAGAAGTTCCTTATCCTTCAGAACAGATTGTTGGTTTGCTTCTTTTTAAATGTGTTATATGTGCAACAACAACAAAATGTAACACATGATGATCCATTCACAGTTTGTTGACCGGATAGCCGCTCTACCTGGATGGGGAACGGACAGGCCTGTCCACCCAACGTCACGGCTTATCTGCCTGAATATTCTGTCCTCTCCTGTGGTTCAACCAGCCCCATTATACCTTTCCTCAAGTGGCCCGGGGTATACGTATAGTACAACCCCAACTTATCACACCCTGGTGGATCCTGTCCCAGTATCTGACACCCCTGGTGGTCCAGTGGGATGTGGGCAGACACTGGGCCTTCCCTGGACGATGATCCCTGGTGGTCTAGGGAGGACTTAAGCTTCCTCCAACACTTCTACACGCCAGACACCCAAGGGCCCAAAATCTCTTTTGCACGGCCCTGAATGTCTGACTGTCTGCTTACAACCTGTGGCCTGCTTCCGGTGTAAACTCTCGCTGTACATTCTGTTCGGTCTCTTGCTGTGGCTCTCCTCTCCTTACCGCTGCTCATATCCTGCTTTCGCTCACGCAGCCGCTTTTGTACCCCACTGAGTTGGCCGATGGGATCCGACACGTGTTGAGCGCTCATTGGCTCACCACGGCACTGCACAGCCTCTTGGCTGGCAGCCATTCATCGGCTGCCATCACAGGATCCCCTCACCTCCGTACCCAGAACTCCAGTGCCGACCGCCTCCTCCTGTTCGGTCCTGAACTTCTGTCCACCGGTGAGTCCCCCCTCAGTGTCAGCAGCCTCCTCCTGTCAGTGCCATCGTCCCCCGATGGGTCCGACTCCACCGCAGCTCCACTCTTGGGCACCACACTTGTCACATTTCCCCCCACTTTTCCGGTTGTGGTCTCAACGACCGATGACTTTAGCTACATGAACGCAGGATCCCTATAAAGCGGGGCTGGTTGTCCCAAATTTGTTCGCTGTGATCTCTGGGGTCTGGCTTCCAGCGCTACCTCCCCTTCTAAGACTTCTGTATGCTGGCCGAGTTCTGGAGGCAATGGTGAGGGAGGAGGCAGTGTTCATTCTTCGTCTTCAGGCAAGATGTGGGGCCCTCTACTGACACCCTCTGCTGGAACTGGCGTGGTAACCTGTAATGGACAGGGGCGTAGCATGTCTCAATGCAAAACCCGCGACCGTCCTATTCTATCTGCGGGACATACTTCATATACGGGTATCTCGGGACAGCCATTGGCGCACCACATATGGATTGACCTCCCACCTCTCACTCTGCTTGTTCGGTCGTACTTTCAGTCAAACCAGCACCATCTGCCCTATCTCCAGGGACTCAAGGGCATTTCTCTCACCTGGTGGGTTTGGTCTTTTCTCAATTTGCTGGTGGGCAAGGTCCCAGGCAGTCTTTAGTCTCCGTTGATGATCCTCCACCCACAATGAGGGTGCGCTACCTTCCGTCGGCTCCTCGGTCCTCAATGTCAGATCCCGCATTTCGCTCCCTGGTCGACCAAATAAAAGGAAGAAAGGAGTGAAACTGGTTATTTGATGTACTCGGTTGTTGTAGACCCATACCAGATCATACAAAAACTGCTTCTTCTCCGTTTCCAATGTCAGCAACATCTGTAGCAGGGTGCGGTTGAATTGGGGTGGTCCTCGATTGCTTCAAGCCATACACCCAGCACAACTCTTTCATGACCTTCCTTTGGAAACAGGCCCCCTGGTCCGAGTGAATTCATGCTGGGCATCCATATCGCCAGATGAATTGAGTCACAACGGCCTCTGCAGCGCTTTCTGACGTCTGGTTGCGTGTGGGCACCATTACGTAAACTTGGAGAAATGGTGTTATTACTAGCGCGTACCGATGTCTACTCACAGAATTCCCTATTAAGATGTAGTCTATCATCAGGCGCTCCAAGGGTTTGCTGGTCCGTATTACCTGGGGAGGTGCATGTTGTTCTGTTGGTTTAGTCACACCACACCTGGGACACGCCTGGCACACCTCTTCCACTACACGCTTGTAATCCTGGAGCAAAATACTGTCGCCTTAACCATTGGTAAATCTTAAAGGTGCCTAGGTGTGCCCCAACTTTGTGGGCCTGAGTCACCAGCTGTCGCGCCAAATGATCTGGGATGACCACCTGTTGGACCTTCTGTGGTTCATGGGGAAGATACGCCTCTTTCATTAGAAGTCCATCCCACACTCCAAATTGGCCGGCCAGTATTCCCGCTACTTCCATTGGCAGATGCAACACAGACTGGAATCTTTTCCTTGTTTCTCACTCCATTCTGATGCCACAGCGTCCAGTAGAATCGTGTGGAGCTGCACCTCTGTCTCTCTTCCCTTGGGTATCTTGGTGAGGTCAGGGATTTCTAATTCTTCCTGCTAGTCATCTCCACCACCTTGAGGTGGTCGTGCGGAGTACGAGGTGATTACAGATAATAACCCCTTAGCACACTTGGAGTCCGCAAAATTGGGTGGCCCGGCTCGTAAAGTTTTCCTACCGGATCCTCTATCGCCCCGGGAGAGAGAACCAAAATGCTGACGCTCTCTCCCGGGGCAATAGCGGATCCAGTAGAAAAACTTTGCGAGCCGGGCCACCCAATTTTGCAGACTCGAAGTGTGCTAAGGGGTTATTATCTGTAACCACCTCGTACTCCGCACAAGACAAGAATTTGTCACATTTTTAAGTTACAGCCCACACCATGGCTAATAGCTCCAACTTGAAGGAATTATAGTTCTCCGGGTTCCGTTCCATGGGCCTGATCCAGAGCTACGGCCGCAAGCGATCGAACGCCGATCGTAAGCGAAAATTCGGCAGAAAAAACGCACTACGCGTGTGCAGTATGACAACTTCCGGTCGACCGCAGGACATGAGCGTAGAGCGAGCGAATTTTCAGCGTATTTTTCGCTCAAGGGGCGTGCGTTCTTTATGACGATAGGCTGGACGCTCAAGTTACTACACAGAGGCGGGGATAGCCATTTAAATTGTACAGTATGGGCGTGCTAAGCCCAGTACGACCAGCGTATGGGTACAAAAATTTGCACGTACGCTGGAAAATCTTAGGGTAGGGTTCAGCCGGCGTAAGCAGGTACAATCAATGGGAGTGTTATGGGCGTGAAAGTTTTTACGCTCAGGCGAACGTTTGC
>WWET01001688.1:323134-337188 GCA_011038615.1 Limnodynastes dumerilii
GGGGAGGGAGGGTAATGAGGCTGGGAGGGCGGCGTTAACGTACTAACGCCGCCGTCCCAGCGTATCAACTCTCCCTTACGCCGGCTGAAGTTAGGGTAGCCTTCAGCCGGCGTAAGGGAGAGTTAATACTCTCCTACAAGGGGGAGTGTCGGGCCAGAGCAGCGATGTTACGCTGAGCGCTACAGCGCTCAGTGTAACATCGGAGCTCTGGATCAGGCCCCATGTCTCTGAGGCATCGGCTGGTGAAAGCGATGACCCTTTCCACCTTGAACTTGAGCAAGCACAGCTCCCAGCCCCCGCTGGCTTCCATCAGTATACAGAATAAAGGGCTTCTCGAAGTCGGCATAGGCCAGTATGGGCGCCTGAGTGAGTGCTTGTTTTAGCTGAGTGAATGCCTCTTCTTCTTGTTTGGTGCCCCATTCCGCTTCTGGTGACTTTCCACTCGGTGGAGAGTCCTCGAAGTCGAGCCGTTAAGGGATCAACGATCCTAGCAAAACTCTCCATGAACCGCCGGTAGTAGCTGGCCAACTGAAAGAAACCCCGTAAGTCCGTGGCTGTGTGCGGCGTCTCCCACTCCAGTATGGCAGCGATCTTCTTCGGGGATGGGCACACTTCTTCCTCAGACACCACATGCCACAGATATTCTAGGCTTCTTTTCAGGAGATGGCACCTGTGTGGCTTCAGTTTGAGTCCGTACTGCTCCAGGCGTTGCAGTACCAAATCCAGCCTCTCCAATGTTCCTCGACCGTAGGATCAAACACTATTATATTGTCCAAGTAGATAGCTTCAAAATTCAGATCCTCCAGGCACCACTCCATGAGTCACTGAAAAGTAGCGGGCGCGTTGGAGAACGGCATCAGGAAGAACTCGTACAGTCTCATAGGCGTGATGAATGCAGTCTTCTCCAGATCCTACTCAGCAACAGGTACTTGCCAGTAGCCACTGGCCAGATCAAGTGTGGAAAAGTATTTGGCCTTACTGAGCGCCACAAGCGATTCTTCAATGCTGGGAAGAGGATAGGTATCCCACACAGTGCAACTGTTCAAGCGCCGATAGTCCACACAAAACCGTAGCGTTCCATCTTTCTTTTTCATCGAAACAATCGGAGATGCCCAGGGACTCTTGCTCTCTTGAATCACCTTGTTGTCCAACATCTGTTGCAACATGGTCTTCACCTCCTGGTAGAGCTTTGGGGGAATCTGGCGATATAGTTTCTGGGTGGAATGAGCATTCCCCGTGGGTATTTCATGCTCTATCTTGGCGGTCAGCCCGAAATCCTCTTCATGTCTGGAAAACGCCATTTGCCTGTCCCAGAGCATTCCTTCCAACTTCTTTCTCTCTGCCGGCTCCAGATCCTCTACAGACACGTCAACTTCTTACAAAATGACCCTCCCATTCCATTCAGATGTTGGCTGTTCCACTGGTGCCACATGCATTGCCATTTCCCAGGGAGTCTTGCCAGCGGGGCACAGCTCAACTTCTTGTTGCCTTCCAACACTGCCTTCTTCAATGGCCAACATGTGGGCCAGGACCGTTTTGGCCTTGACTTGTTGCTTCTCCCCTAAGTTACACAGCCGTACAGGCACCCGTCCTGTCCTTACAACACCTAGAGTTCCATGCACTCCCCTTCCTTCACCAGCTGGCCGACAGGTTCAACCAGCACCTCCAGTCCCTCCAGTTCCCAGTGGGTCCACACCTCCAAATGGAGCAATGTCTCTTGCCGGGGTAGTAGCTCTAGCAGTTGTCTGTAACTGGTCCGCATCAATCCTAGCGGGCTCTGGGTGTCCCCCCATGAGTTGTCAATCCCACTGCCATGTGACCTGCTGTAATGCTTGCTGGATAGGCCTCTGGACTCCCAGCTTCCTCCAGTACTTGTGACCTTGCCGTTGGAAAAGTACTTGGTCCAGACCTCGCAGCACGTTCATGGCAACGATGACTGGGCCATGTTGCATCCCGGATCCCTTGACGACCCCGATGATTTTCCCAGCTTTTGCCCACATACCTTCACATCCATCCAGACCACTCCTACCACTGGAATGGGAAGGGTATTCGCATCCGTGAGCCTTACCCAATTCTCGGTCCTTGCTGTCCGGAGGTTAGGATACTCCTTCTTGAAACACTCCTCCAACATAGTAGTGACTTGGGATTCAGTGTCCAACAGGCAATGCTGAGCCACCCCTCCCAACCAGGCCGCAACCACAGGGCACTGTCCAATTAACCCAGCCGAGTTATCACTCCCCACCTGCTCTCCCTTCTCCCCCATGGGTGGCCCCTTCACCGCGATGGACGTTAGTTTAACGGCCGCCCCATGTCTTCGCCGCCCTCCAGGCAGTTCTGTACCAAGGGCCCAAGGCGCCAACAATTCCAGCATTGCGGTCCTTCTCCTCTTCTTGATCCTTCCCATTACCCAGGTCCACTCCCTCCTCCGTTCTCCATCATCAGTGCTATGTTCACTCTTGAGCTGTTGGACCTCCTGGCGCAGCTGCGTCATGTCTTCCCGCATCAATTGAAGTACCTCCTTCAGGTCCCGCATGCATCCTATCAAGGGATTAACAGCACTCTTTTGTTCGGTATCAGCCGCTCTGGCTTGCAGAGACACGACTGCATACGAACCGAAATTGTCATCCCGGTCTCTTGCGATGGCATCTGTCAGCACCTGATGGAAAGACAATGTGTGGTCCACTGCCACTCGGTCTCGGAGAGTCGAACACTGCATAAACCCATGACGAATTGGTCCCGCAGGGTCTGATCTGGACTCCCCAGTGCGTCTTCATCCAAGTTTTGCACCTCTCGCAACAACTCCTGCAGCCCATTCGAGAATTGCGGTATCGTCTCCGCTTCCCCCTGAGTCCAAGCAAAAAAACGCTGCTTCAGAGTCCCTAGCGAGGAGGTGTCCTCATATACAGTCAGGTCCATAAATATTGGGACATCGACACAATTCTCATATTTTGTGCTCTATACACCACCACAATGGATTTGAAATGAAACAAACAAGATGTGCTTTAACTGCATACTTTCAGCTTTAATTTGAGGGTATTTACATCCAAATCAGGTGAACGGTGTAGGAATTACTATGGTTTCTATATGTGCCTCCCACTTTTGAAGGGACCAAAAGTAATGGGCCAATCGACTCAAAAGCTATTTCATGGACAGGTGTGGGCTATTCCCTTGTTATTTCATCATCAATTAAGCAGGTAAAAGGTCTGGAGTTGATTCTAGGTGTGGCATTTGCATTTGAAATCTGTTGCTGTCGACTCTCAATATGAGATCCAAAGAGATGTCACTATCAGTGAAGTAAGCCAAGTATCAGTGTAATTAACATTACAATATAGCTATAGGACATACTTTATGGAAGGCTGCCTCTGAATTATATTTATTATTTATTCTTTTTGTTCCACTGTGTTTAGAGATTGTATATCTTTCATTCAGTCCTTCTCTCTGACCACATATTATCTATAAAAACCAGGAGAACAGTAACACAGATCATCTCTTCCTTTGACCCTTTGTTCCTTAGGAAAACATTATCTACAACTAAAAATAAAAGTAATCTTTGTCAGAGTTGGACCTAAAGCCGTCTGTTGTTTGACTTGTTGGCACCAGCCCAGTTTAGTGCAGAAATTATTTGAAATGAGGAAGGATTATGATCCATATCAACATGCTGAGAAAAATAGTAATGCTCAGATTAATCTGACATCACCTATAACATAGCTTAGATCAGCACATGTGGCCGTGCTCCCCAATGAGAAATCTGTCATTGTCTTTTTTTTGCTTTCAGATACCTTGTGGTCTTTTAGGAACAACGGGCCTGATCCAGAGCTACGGCCGCCGTCGCTAGTACGCTCTAATGCGCATGCGCCGGGCAGATGTTACCCGGCGTCACTATGGAAACGCCCGATCGTTGAGGGGGAGTGCCAGGGGGGAGTCAGCGATGTAACGCTGAGCGTTAGCACGCTCAGCGCTACATCGTAGCTCTGGATCAGGCCCAATGGGCCACATCCAGACCTACGCTCGGGTTACGTTTCAACGCATAGCATATTTATACTTTCGTAATTACTAGGCACTTTTTGCCGTTTTACGCTTGCCAAACACTACCTTAACTTTTCCAAGCGTAACTGCGGACGGCCGTAATGACTGCATGTACTTATGCGCTTAAGCACGCCTATACTGTACCTTACCTTACATCGCCTCCGAAGCGTAATTACAGGTGACGTATGGCTGGCACATCCCTTCGTCCGTAGTTACCCTGATGAGCCATGACTTGTAAGTACGATCAGAGTTTCTAGTCATAACATCTGCCATGCGCATGCACAGAACATCCGAAACAGCGTTTTTACGACTACGATGAGCGTAAATAGTGGTCGTAGCTCTGGATCTGGCCCAATAGTTCTACCTTATAAGTGAGATGTGATTGGATCCCGATCAGAGATTGTAAACAGATCTCCATTCACAAGTCCACTTTATCTACGCATTCTAACAACTGCATTGCTAGCCACATCCTTTGCTCTAATAGACTTCCAATAGCAAGGACCTACCTTTTAAGTTTTCCAATTTCTGTGAATGTAGAATAGCAACTCGGAAGTCTGAGTCATACACAGAGCATTGAAACACCTATTGTGTATTATCAAGTCACGCTCAATGCAATTGCAACCCAGCCCCTCATCTGTCAACTGTCAAAATTGTCATTATGTTACCCAGCAGAATTTTATAAATTACTTAAGCATAATGGGCCTGATCCAGACCTACGCACGAGAGCGGAGCGTATTACCACTTCAGCGTAAAAATTTTCACTCCCATGACACTCCGCTTACCTTTACCTCCGTACGCCGGTTGAACCCTACCCTAACTTTTCCCGGCGTCAGTACGAATTTTCGTAGCGACGCGCTGATCGTACTGGGCTAAGCACGCACATACTGTACAATTTAAATGGCTCCCCCCGCCAACATTCCTTAACTCCAGCGTCTATACTAACTTTGTAATATAAACACACCCCGTCGTCGGAAAATACGCAAAGAATACGGTCGCCTGAATCGCCGCTACGAAAAGGTCCTTGGTACGACCGGAAGTTGTCACTCTGCACATCCACAGTGCGTTTTTTCTGCCGATTTTATGCTTACGACCAGCGTACGATCGCTTGCGAGCGTAGGTCTGGATCAAGCCCAATATTTCACTGTTCCTTACAGAACTATTTCAAAACATGGAACAACCCTCTTACTCATCCTTTAATGAAGCTAAAACAATATTTATACCAAAACCGGGGAAGGACCCAGAACTCATTACTTCATATCGCCCCATTACTTTACTAAACCAAGACTGTAAGCTGTTGACCAAAATTATAGCTAATTGCCTTCAATCTATATTACCTAGTTTACTCGCACAACACTAATTGGGATTTACTCATCACCGACATTCAGTGAAGGGAGTGAGATCTGCTATTGCTGCAGTGGTGACTGCTTTTAACCCCTCTTGTCCTGCAGGAGACGGAATTTTGCTGAGCCTTGACACAGAGAAGGCCTTTGACAAGGTATCCTGGCTACATCAAAAATGTTTTGAAATTCGGCGCTTTGGGCATACATTTGCGCATTTTATAAAAGTCTTATATACCAATCCTAACACCACTCTTGTGATAAATGGCGTTAATTCAGAATCGGTCACTATGTTTCAGGGTACTCGACAGGGGTTCCCTCTATCCCCGTAATTATTTAATTTAGCCTTGGACCCTCTTTTAAGACTCCTATAATCCTTTGAGGACTTTGAAGGTATCGGGGTTGGACAGATGCGGACAAAGGTTATGGCTTTTGCCGATGACCTGTTACTATATATTGGTAATCCGGCACAGTCCTTGAATTCCATTCTAGACCTTATGGAAAAATTTGGGGAGATCTCGGGACTTAATGTAAACCAAGTGGGTGTCCGGTCTGTTGCAAGGAGGTTGCGGATTCCCTTGCACAAGCATGCTGGGTTTCCGGCGGGTACCCAAGCACAGGGATGAAGGCTGACATTGCAGCAAGCCAATCAGGGCCCGCCGCACCACTGCTGTGAAGCACTTATTCAACCTACTCAGTGTTCGTTTTATGGGCCGCAACGAGTCCACTAGAAAACGAGCCTAGGCCCTGGTGATTAAGGAAATTAAGATGACACCTGATGTATATAAGCCACCTTCCTTCCTCCTTCTGTGGGCCCGATTCAATTGCCGGCGAAATTTTCAAAAAGATTGCGTTGGTAAAAATACGACGCCGGCAATTGAACGGAAAAAAATTTGCCAATTCACTTATTTTTTTACCGCTGCGCCAAATCACTTCCTGCTAGCAGGAAGTGCCCGGCTCTACTGAGAGGCTATTACCCAGTGTCTGAAATCACGTTCTCACGATACTTCAGACACTGGGTAATAGCCTCTCAGTAGTGCCGGGCACTTCCTGCTAGCAGGAAGTGATTTGCAGCGTTCAGTGAAGGATTTTTTTTTTTATACAGCTGCTCAGCGGTCCCTGGATGGCAGGGCATGCTTCCGCATGCCCTTTCATCCATGGGCATACTGATGCTTGTAGCATGCCCTGTTGGGGCACAACATAGGGCAGCGTTAAAAAATAATTTTTATCGTTAAAAAAACCGGCGTATTTATAACGGAAAAAAATAATTGAATAAGAAAAAAAAATATCGCCCGTAAATTTTTTTTAAAAAGCGTTAAAAATACGCCGGCGAATGATTTTTCCCTAATTGAATCGGGCCCTGTGTCTTCTGTGTTTTTCCTGTGCTGGAGTCAGGAGAGGTTGTGTGTTAGTTAGTGGCTTCCTTACCTTACTTTTTGTCCTGCACCCCAGCGTGTATCTTCACCACCGATGCGCAGCAAGTCAGGAGGTGAAGGAGGTGTCGGACCGGCCTCTGGCGATTCCTACCCTCCAGAGGGTGGGCGGAAGTGATGTACGTGGCCGCCGCTGCTTCCAGCACTAGGAGTGCAATAGCGGTGGCCATTTTGTTGTAGCCCACATTAATCCAGCGTGAAAGTGGGTGGAAATACCACACAGAGGGGCATATAAACATCATAATCAAGGGACCTTCGTTCTCTGGAGAGTCCGGAACAGGGTCTATGCCCTGGTCATGCTTACCTGCACAGCTGCGTAGCACCAGTATGTCTGATAAACTGTCCCAAGCTTCAAAATCTGGGTTAGCACTTTTTTTCCCTATTTTTCTTTTCTCTTCTTAGCTAGTTCGTGTTTGTTTATTGCAGTGGCGTAGCAAGGGTGGTTCTGGTGGAGCTTGTGCTCCGGGCAGCAGCTGATAAAAGTGACCAGAGATTGGTAACTATAGATCTGCCTGCATGACCTCAAACAGGCATTTCTGAAAAGTAGAGGTGAGAGCAGAGAGAGGGAGGGGATAGGGAGAGAACAAGCAAGGGCGGATGTACTACAGAAGCACCGAACGGTGACATCATTGCTGTGTTCTGTAGTCCCTGCATGTGAGAGTCCCAGCATTGACTGCAGAACAAAGGTAAGGGACTGGAGAGGGGAGTTTATAAACAAAGATATAGGACTCTAGGACCAAGTACGTCAACGTCCGCACCTTCAAAATGGAATCCATCCATCTATAACGAGATATGTTTCTCACAACAATTGACCTGCGGGATGCATATCTTCACATTCTAATTTCTGAAAGTCACTTCAAGTTTCTCAGGTTCAGAATCTTCAATCATCATTTCCAGTTTGTTGCACTCCCTTTCGCCCTGGCAACCTCCCCCGGAACCTTTACAGAGGTCCTGGTGGTCATCAACGCAAAAATTCACCTAGAAGGTATTCTGGTGTTTCCCTATCTCGATGACATCCTGGTGGCGGCAACCACCCAAGATCAAGCAAGAAGTCACACCCAGAGAGTGCTTCAAATCCTGACGGACCACGGCTGGTTGATCAACGAAAACAAGTCACCTAGTACCAGCTACCTGGGAGTGATCCTGGACACCAGGTCAGAGAGAGTATTCTTAACACCAGAAAGACAACAAAATTTATGCTCCGCAGCAGCCGCCATCCAACAGTGCCCTTGGACAACAGTAAGAACTTGCATGCAGCTCCTAGGATTGATGGCTGCCTCTATAGATACCACGGAATGGGCAAGACTGCACATGAGAACCCTTCAACTTGCATTCCTGACACAGTGGGACAAACATCCAACGTATCTAGAGTGGAGAATATTTCTTTCTCACTCAGTAATGGCAAGTCTAGACTGCTGGATGGACAACTAAGCTTGGGATCAAGGAAAACCTTTTTGCATAGGAGAACCAGTTATAATTTGCACAGATGCAAGTCAGGAAGGCTGGGGAGCCGTTTGTGCCCAGCAATATTCGCAAGGTGTATGGGACCATCACACAAGCAACGCTCATTCAAATATAAGGGAGATGAGGGCTGTAATGCAGGTGTGTCTTCACTTCCGGCATCTGTCAACATGCAAGGCTCTCAGAATCCAATCCAACAACAAGGCTGTGGTTTCCCACATCAACCAACAAGGGGGAACCAGGAGCAAAACTTTGATGTCAGAGGTGTTACCAATACTTCAATGGGCACAACAAAACCTCAAAAGCATATCTGCCGTTTACATCGCAGGTCAACTAAATCTGTCAGCAGATTATCTGAGCAGACACCAAATACACCCTGGAGAGTGAGAGCTAAACGTAGAGGTATTTGCTCAAATTTGTCAAGTAGGGGGACCCCACAGGTGGACATAATGGCCACAAGAAAAAAAAAAAAGGTGGACTTCTTTATGGCCAGAAGCCGAGATCCAGAGGCATTGGCGGTAGATGCCATTATGGCCAGATTGGACTTCAAGTTGGGGTATGTGTTTCCCCTGATTCCCACAATTCCTCAGGTATTGAGGAAAATACAGAAAGAATGAGCCACCATAATCACAATTCTCCCGTATTGGCTGAGAAGGGCCTGGTTTGCAAGCGCGCTGCAAATCTCAATAGACAGGCCCTGGATGCCCCCAAACATCGACAATTTGTTGACGCAGGGGTACGTAGTACACCTAAGGCCTCAGTACTCAAGGTTGACGGCATGGCTGTCAAGGGTTAACAAGGGTTTTCTCAGCCTGTAATTGAGACTCTTTTAAGGGCATGCAAGCCATGTAAACATGCAAGTATGTTACTAGATTTTTACAAGCTGCTAACACAATTAGGCCAATCTTTCGTTCTCCCCTAGCACCTTGGGACTTGAATCTAGTTTTGGAAGAATTGTCTAAAGCTCCATTTGAACCTCTGCAGGATGTTTCCTTATATTTTTTGTCTTTAAAGTTTTAATTCCTGGTAGCCATAACTTCGGCAAGGAGAATATCTCAGTTGCAAGCGCTCTGGTGTGAAGAGCCATTCTTGGTTATTTTTGAAAAGAAGGTTGTTTTAAGGACTAATCCGTCTCTTTTGCTCAAGGTGGTCACTCAGTTCCACTTGAACCAAGAGATTAATTTGCCATCTTTTTGCCCAGATCCTAAAACTAAACTCTTTGGACTTAGTAAGGGAAGTAAAAATGTATTTGCAGAGGACCAAGGAGCTCAGAACAACGAAACAACTGTTTGTTCTGACAAGTGGGAAAGGCAAAAGGGGTCCAGCCTCCAAAGCTACAATTGCACGTTGGAGCAAGACTTGTATTGCCCAAGCCTACAAGAACCGGAACTTAGAACCTCCTCCATGAAGTCCACCAGGGCAGTTGCAACTTCATGGGCTGATCGAGAGTCTGCGTCAATTCTAGAACTGTGTAAAGCTGCGGGGTGGTCCTCCCCTCACACATTCGCCAAACACTATGGAATTAATGTGGAGGTATCTGCAGATGCCCGTTTCGGAAGGAGTGTTTTAAGTGCAGTTGTTAAGAGCTCACCTCTTATGGAGATCCCCAAGTCTCCAAAACAGCCACTCTGAGACCGCACCCCCTCTCAGCTGCAATCCCAGACAGGCTTTAAAACACACATCCAAGATAGAGGTTGCTTCAAATCAGTTTATAAAGTCATTTATATTGCAGGTGCACAAGGCAAGGGCAATTTGCACAAAAAACAAGACATGGCCTGGCACTCTAGCCATTACTCAGTTACTAATCATGATCTTCTATCGTTAAAATAAAAGTCAGAGAATTAGTTACAAATATCGCAGATATATGATATAAGCCACCTGCCACTTACAAGGCTTCTCTGTTGGGTGGTCCTAACTCTAAACTTTAGAGTCCCAATTGTGGGTCACATATCAAATATCTTTCTTAACTAAGAGCTCACCTCTTATGGAGATCCCCAAGTCTCCAAAACAGCCACTCTGAGACCGCACCCCCTCTCAGCTGCAATCCCAGACAGGCTTTAAAACACACATCCAAGATAGAGGTTGCTTCAAATCAGTTTATAAAGTCATTTATATTGCAGGTGCACAAGGCAAGGGCAATTTGCACAAAAAACAAGACATGGCCTGGCACTCTAGCCATTACTCAGTTACTAATCATAATCTTCTATCTTTAAAATAAAAGTCAGAGAATTAGTTACAAATATCTGCAGATATGTGATATAAGCCATCCGCCATATATACACACACATCCAAGATGGAGGCTGCTCAAATCAATCAATAAGGTAATTATACAGCAGGTGCACAAAGCTAGGGGAGTTTGCACAAAAGCAAAATAAGGCCTGGCACTTTAGCAATTACCCAGTGACTAACCATAATCTTCTATCTTTAAAATAAAAGAGACTTGGGGCCTGATCCAGACCTACGATGGCTGGCGTTAAGACGCCAGCAAGCAGCGTAAGATCGGCTTAAAAGCCGATCTGCGCATGCGTCGGGTAGATGTAGCCCGGCGTAGCTATGGCAATGCCCGATCATTGATCGGGCGTCTGTAGCAGTGCCGTAGTAAAGCTGGAGGGGGCGTCCCCCAGCGTTACTACATTCAGGTTAGTGTAGGTGGGCGGGGGGAGGTAGTTTAATGAGGGAGGGAGGAATTAGCAGGCATGTGCTCCTGTGTGAGCGTATTTTCCCTTGCTTAGGCCGGCTGACGTTAGGGTAGCCTTCAGCCGGCGTAAGCGAGGGAAAATACGCTTGCACAGGGGGAGTGACGGGCAGAGTGCATGTCGATACGCTGTGCTTTACTAAGCACAGCGCATCGGCATAGGTCTGGATCAGGCCCTTGGTTACAAATATCTGCAGATACATGATCAGCCACCAGCCACTTACAAGGCTTCTCTGTTTGGCGGTCCTAACTCTAAACATCAGAGTCCCAACTTTGGGTCACACACACATCCAAGATAGATATGCAACATTTGTAACTAATTCTCTGACTTTTATTTTAAAGATAGAAGATTATGGTTAGTCACTGGGTAATGGCTAAAGTTCCAGGCCTTGTTATGTTTTTGTGCAAACTCCCCTTGCTTTGCGCACCTGCTGTATGATTACCTTATAGATTGCTTTGAGCGGCCTCCATCTTGGATGTGCTTTTTATTGGATTTTTCACTTAAAAACAGACATACATAACATAATAAAATGTTACATGTGCCAATAAGAAATGCTGAAACAGGTACACTAATGCATTGAAGTATGACAATGAACATATAAGTATCAGCAGATTTTCAATAGGCATATGGTAATGCAAAATATAACCAGCTACTAAATGTATAACAGTAACATTGCCCAAGATAATACCCATACGCAATGCATATATTGTAATCATAAATATGACCTTCAAGGAACCAACACTTGGAACTCTGATAGAAAAGGAATGTCAAACATTGACATATATCAAAGTATATGGACAAAAATAAAAAATAAGAAAAACAATACAAATAGATATGCAAACATAACTCACAAACTGACAAACTAAAGCAGGGATGTGAGTTCGTAATCCAATCTTCCTTATTAGTTTAGTAACACATTAGAGGAAACAAGCCGACTAAACAAGGGTAACACCTCCTAGTCTAGTATCATTACTCCCCAGAACCGGACATCTCAAGACATCTTGTTTCGCTGGTGTTGCTCAAAGAGGAATCAGGTTGTGGATTCAAATAACTTCTAAATATGTGTTTATCAACAGGTAAATAGGCTATATACAACCCCCATTTTCTATTGAATCTCTCAACACCCTTCTCAATGTCCGACAGAGTTGCCCTTCTCTCTATGTATAACAACTCTAGGAGAGCAACCTTTACTTGCTCAATAGAAGAAGCAGCAGGTTTGATCCATAATTGCAGAAGTACCTTCTTGGCTACTGTGGCAATAACCATTAAAAGTGGAATAACTGGCTTTACATCCGGAATTTCCAACCAATTCTGAAAGTTTTCCCACAATAAGGCCTGAGGGTCTAAGGGTACCTGTAATTTGAATATGTCTTTAATGAAACTTATCGGTTTATACCAGAATTTCTGAATTTTCCCACATTCCCACAAGTTATGGATAAAGGTGGCTCTACTCACCACCATATGACTTCTCTGCGCTTGAGAGATGTATACTCTGTTCAAAGTTTTGAAATGGACCTCCTGCAAAGCTGCTGAGCCTAAGGCTTTTATTGTTTTATCATGGTGACTTAAGAAGGCATCAGAGGACGACAAAGCAGGTACAATGAACCAAGAAGACCATCCCACAGTTTTTCATAACCTATCTCTAAAATGTAATTGTGTCTATTTGGTCAGTGTCCCTTTTTATATTATAACTTGTAGAGCAAAATTACATGTTTGTAAGAAAATGTAGAAATGCAAGTTGGGGAGGTTATATTTCTCCTTAAGCTGTTGGAAAAAATAGATCGGTCCACCCGCTCCGCGAGGGGATGCGGTGCATACCAGCGCCATGCTGGATAGGCGTATGACATCCCCCGCTCTCTGCTATACAGATTGGCAGCATTCATACAGTCTCCTGCATGAACGCTGCCAATCTATATTATATAGCACGGGGGATGTCCGGCGCCTATCCTGGCCCTGGATTTAGATGCAGCATCCTCTATTAACGGGCCCACGCCAGTAATATAGCTATTACTGGCTTTGAGCCCCGTTCCCAGTAATGCACTGGGTGACGTCATGACGTCACCCAGTGCTGCAATTCCACCTCCGGACTGAATTAAAGTAAGCCTGAGCCCTGCGTTTCTTATAGAAGAGCGCAGGGCTCAGTGTGACAGGGCTAGTGCAGTATGGACAGAGCTACTGCTCTTTCTGTGCATTCTCCGTGCACATAGCCTGTCCAGAATGTGTGTGTGTGTGTGTGTGTGTATATACAGTATATATGTGTGTATATACAGTGTGTGTCTGTGTGTGTATATACAGTATATATGTGTGTGTATACAGTGTGTGTGTGTGTATACTGTATGTGTGTGTATATGTGTGTATATACAGTATATATGTGTGTGTGTATATACAGTATATATATGTGTGTATACAGTGTGTATGTGTGTGTGTATACACAGTATATATGTGTGTGTGTGTGTGTGTGTGTATACAGTGTGCGTATGTGTGTGTATATACAGTATATATGTGTGTGTGTATACAGTGTGTGTGTGTGTGTGTGTATATACAGTATATATGTGTGTATATACAGTGTGTGTCTGTGTGTGTATATACAGTATATATGTGTGTGTATACAGTGTGTGTGTGTGTATACTGTATGTGTGTGTATATGTGTGTATATACAGTATATATGTGTGTGTGTATATACAGTATATATATGTGTGTATACAGTGTGTATGTGTGTGTGTATACACAGTATATATGTGTGTGTGTGTGTGTGTGTGTATACAGTGTGCGTATGTGTGTGTATATACAGTATATATGTGTGTGTGTATACAGTGTGTGTGTGTGTGTGTGTATATACAGTATGTGTGTGAATGTGCCCGGAAGTAAAGGCCCCGCGGGGGCCAATACAGGGCCGCCAGGATGATGAACCTGGCGGCCCTGTACTTGCTTCTGTGGCCCAGTGCGGGGCCTTCGCTACAAAAATGCAAGCCTTGCGGCCAGTGGCGCCAGGCTTGCAAAAAAAAATGATAATTTTTTTTTTCAAGAAAAAATTTGAAAGCGCGGGGCCCCGGGACCCGCGGGGCCCTAGGCGGCCGCCTATACGGCCTATGCCGGGGGCC
>WWET01001689.1:0-10915 GCA_011038615.1 Limnodynastes dumerilii
TGAGCTACAGCCCCTCAAACACCATGCCCCCCCTCTGACAGAAGTCAATGGCGGAAAGCTGTTTATTATAGTCAACCTTAATATAAGGGCACTGCCGTGCCCTTATAATTCAGCTGTTTTGTTTTTATGCCCCAAGTGCATTATTGTTTTTTAATACACACTTAACTTGTACATCAGTATTTTTCTGTACATCTCATGAGTACTCTGATTGACATACAAAATACAAAAAACTAATCGCACTTCTGGAACACGTGAAAAATCCCTTGGTAGAGGGAGCTACTAGGTAGCTAATAAACGTTAAGCACAAATAACAATGGCCCGGATCCAGAACTACGTCCACAGACGGCCGTAATTCAATGAACAATAGCTACTGCACATGCATAGTAGCTATTGTTCATTGAATTATGGCTGTCTGTGGAAGACGGACGTAGTTCTGGATCTACCCCAATATTTGGAGAATCACCTAGAGCTACCTCACAGGTGAGCAAATCCTACGTGTGAGATGTAAGTAAATGCTGTAGTTCAAATGCCAGAAGGATTTTTGCATGGTCCTAAAAGATCAAATTTTATCAATACATTTAAAAGCTGTATTTGTTAAAAAAAAAAATCTAACATCCCTGATGATACATACAGGGGTGTATCTATGGGTCTAGTGCCCCTGACAAAGTAAGGGATTTTACTCCCAGTACTCCCATCATGTGCCTCCAGCACCTCCCCCCTAGTACTCCCATCATGTGCCTCCAACCTCCCCCAGTACTCCCATAATGTGCCTCCAGTACTCCCATCATGTGCCTCCAGCACCTCCCCCCAGTACTCCCATCATGTGCCTCCAGCAGCCTCCCCCAAGTACTCCCATCATGTGCCTCCAGCCCCCCTCCAGTACTTCCATCATGAGACTTCAGGCTCCAGCCCCTCCCCCCCAGGTTTTCTTACCTTACCTATGTCCTCCGAGTGGAACTGCGGCTAGAATTGAAGTCCCGCAGTGGCTGAGACTTGCGAGGGACATGAAGTCCCGCGGTGGCCGAGACTTGCAAGGGACATTAAGTTCAGCGGTCACAGAGAAGCATGTGACCGCAGGTATCCTAGCAACCGGCCAGCCCTCATTTTAAAAGCATCCAGACGCAGTCTGACTCCAGACCAGTACTGCACTAGGCGACACTATCTCTTAGCCATGGGTGGAATCGCAAGGGTTGTAGATATGCCTCTGGATACATATGACATTTGTCAAATAAATAAGTTGCAAAAATAAGATATAGAAATATACTCATCCACCGCCCAGTGTCCGTTATCTAAATCAATGCAGTTTCCTTGGTGTCTGAGTATGTGGACAGCAGCCTACTCTATCCTCCTGGGTCTGTCCCTGCACCGAGTCTGGCAGTCCCACAGACGCACTTCACCTATTTCAGGCTGGTATCTGGCCCTCCCTTCTCTACAGCTTGGTCACAGGAGCAAATTCGAGGGATGGATGACAAATCAACAAGGGATGTTGGTAGCGGGATCCCTGTGCATTCAGAACCACCGTTGATTGCTGTAGTCTCCAAGGCGTGTTTCGCACAGGCTTCGTCCGGGTGAGCAGCTGACAGAGCCTGGCCTGGCTTGGACCTAGGACAAACCCTTTGATGGTAATAACCTCTGCCCTTCTTCTAGATATTATTAGATAGACAGTCACTCCCAGGCAGTGTTTTGTGATGTCACACTGTCCTTATCTGCTCACAGCTTCCTGTTGGGTTGGGTTGGAAAGGCCACAGTCTGGTGGGAATGTGTTGCCATATAGGAACTTCCTGCAGAGAGGGTAGGACAAATGCAGCTACAGCCCCCCTTACCAATATTCTGTAACTAGTCTTAACTCCATTAAAACACACATCACTCATAACATATCTCTATAATTACAGAAATCTCCTTATGATACAGGAAGCAGTATAACACACACAGACTAAATAGTCCAGAGGTCAAAGATACAAGTGTCAGAAAGAAAGTTCATCATAGCAAAGTCCATGATGGAGACCAGGGATAAAAACAAGTATAATGACAATGGGGCAGATCAAGAACTACGTCCGCCCGTGTTTTTACGCTTGCCGTGTGCGTAAATGCGCCCATTAGTACTTACTGCACATGCGCACAGCAGATGTTATGCCCTGTAACTCAGAGCGTAAGGGCCTTCATCGTAACAGCATCATAATACGAAGGGGCGTTCCAGCCATACAACAACTGTAATTATGCTTTGGGGGGCAGGGTGAGGCATTTAAATCGTACAGTATGGGCGTGCTTAGCTGCGTAAGTATGTTTATCCATTACGGCCAACTGGAATTACGCATGGAAAGGTAGGGTTTGGAAAGCGTAAAACGGCAAAAGTACGTACAAGTGCCTAGGGGAGTGTATAGTAATTACGATCGCGTAAATACGCTACGTGTTGAAACGGAAAGGGAACGTAGGTCTGGATCTACCCCAAGAACTTTTTAATCCTGACTCTGTCTAGCAAGATATACCGTTTCTATGTCCTAAAGGTCATCTTTTTTGCTTTCACAGTACATGCTGCTTCTTGTGCATTGTGTATTTGTGTATTTTTCCTAAAATCTGCCATTTGGTCTGAATTTATGTTACACCATACCGCTTTATAATTAATGGATAGGTCCAAGCTTACCTGTGGAATTCTGTCATCATGTCTATGTATAAACCTTATCTTGCTTATTGGCAATAATTGATATTCTATGCTGTATTGTGATTTTAGTAAGTCAGCTGTAGTTGAGTTAAGAGGCTTGTGTAAGTAAGCTGACCGTACAGGGGTTTGAATCTGTCCCTGAGTCCTTAAATGTTATCAAATGAACCTCATTTTCCTACAATATCTTAAGCTTTGCACCTTGCAAATTTTCAAACTGTTTAGACAAGTCAACTTAACAGAAGCAGTGGGTATGTCCCAAAATGCAGAAATATGGGGCAATGGGCATATGCAAAAAAGTAATCTCCAATGGTGCTGTCCCATAAGAATTTTGCAAGAGTATTTTCCCTTCTCATCTATCTGTGTGTAAATAATTTTCCATATATAACTGCATTTGACCATCATATTTTTTTTTGTTTAATTAAAGTGATGAAGGTGAAGCAACAATTTTTCAATTAAATATTTTGCCTCAGCACAACAGTATATTTTAGCAACAATTTAAAGAACAATAAATATATTGATATTTATTAAATTAAAGAGGATTTAAAAGCTGAATTCATGTTCTAGAATACAATGGCCATTACTGTTTTTGTTACTAAGTACTACTGTGATTTAAAGCTGCTGACAACACCAGACTCTAACAATGAAATCATCTCTCTTTCTTCTCTGTGCAGTTCAGGCAGACACTCATTTGTATGTGTGGGTTCAGCCTGTCTGCTGTGTCTGGCCAAACAGACAGATACTAATAGCATATGTTAATTACAATCCAACAACTTCCTTTCATTTCACTGTTTATTAACATTCTCAGTTGTGCCCCACAGAACCAGCTGGCTTTAAATGCTAAAACTGCCAGGGGTCACATGTTTTTTTCAAGTTCATGATGTGCAACAGATTACCCTTGTCAAACAGCCAACAAAGCCAGCATCACATCTGATAACCTTTAACAAGGAAGCCAGTTGTAAAGTTTCTTCTACAGCTTCAGTAACCAAATAATCCTAACACTGTGTACCATTACAGACCATCAACAGTCTCAACAAAATACATGCGGACATTGGGCCTGATCCAGATCTACGCTGTGCCGTACTTTGTAAGTACGACTAGTGTAGCTCATGAGCACTCCCCCCAACACTCCCCCTGTCCCGGCATATCTACCTACTGTTACACCGGCTGAAGGCTACCTTAACTTCAGCCGACGTAACAGTGGCTAATTACGCCAGGAATCTATTCGTAACCCACTAACCCAGCCCTCCCTTCCTAATTTCCCTCCCCCCTCCTACCTTCCATAACTACAACGTTACGGTGCAGCATGCCCCTTTTGTCCATAACTACGCTGTAGTTACGGACGCCAGATCCACGGCACCCAGAGCCATGAATTGCGCCAGGTAAAATCTGCCTGGCGCATGCGCAGAACAGCAGAAATGCAGCTCTTACGCATACGGCCGCCATAAAAACGACGGCGGACGTAGGTCTGGATCTGCCCCATTGCGCGGTTAGATAAGGTAGCCCTATGGCACTTGTAAATGCCATAAGATACCTAAAAACAGGGGGTGGGTTAGGGGCTGGAAGAGTGAGTTAGATGTGGATCTGCCAGCACTGAATCACGTCCATGGTGTCATGTTCACCTGTAAGACGACATATATGGAATAGGTCAAAGCATGTTTTATTCCACTTTCCTCTTTGAAAGTCTATATCTTGCTTCAGTTTTTTGGGAAGGCAGAATGTAATGTACAAGGCATATTTACACTAGCTGTTTTGTTTGTTAGAAAGATAATGTTTTGGGGGAGTGTTTTTGTGTTTTTGGAAAATGAAATTTGTGAGAAACTGACATTTTTTCCCCATCTAATTGATACTGTGGTTGCTGGAAGAATGATCAAGTTATATGCATTGTAGATGTACATTTGTGTTGCGCTTTGTTTTGTATGTTTTCCTGTTCGGTTACATTTTAAATGTATTTCCATTGTCTGAGCAGGGCACATCATATACATAGGGCCCGATTCAATTGAACGCTAAGCCTGCGTTATTTTGGTTGCGATGCTAATTGCGCTTATAACCGGTTATTACTTCTATGGAATGCATATTAAAATCTGCAATATAAATGAAGGATTGGCATCAAAATCAAAATAACGCAGACTTTGCACTCAATTGAATTGGGCCCTATAAGTCTTGGTCCGTACATTTGCCAAAAAATGTTGGTGTTGTATTCAGTTGAATTGTTTCGGAGCAAAACGTCGGTCTGCCATCAAGTGAACCCTCTTGCACAGAGCCTAATAATGATACACAGAATAGAAAGATTAGATCGATACAAGTTTGAGGTACATATGGTAAAATTTAGCAACAAGGCAAGCGGCAAGATTCACTACACACCTAATGTCAATGAAGTGATCGCTGTTTTTACGACTATTGATAGGGATTCCTCTATATTCTCTCCGCCCACGACGGAGAGAGAATAAGAGAAAAGAGGAAAAATAGCGTAGCCAGTTACACCACCTATTAAACCTCACCACCCACTATTATGCTCACTTCAAGATTTCTTGTATCTCAGCTTATCAATACACAGAGGGAGGGGCAATCCACCTCACCAAACTTCAATGATAACCACCCCGTATCTTCTGTTCAAAAGTAGATCTCTTGACATGTTGCACATCATATATCTCAATCTTTTTCTTCTCTGTATATTCTTTCTTCCTTGGTTGATCCAACAGAAATCCAGACCCAGCTAATAACAATCCTTTTTAATATTTAAAAAATATAAACAGCTACTCCGCATGTATATTAAGTTCCCTACAATAATATAGGTATGTACTCTAGCACAATACGGGATCCGGATAACCCATACTCTTAAAGTCCATAGTGATTTACAAACCTTTTGCTGCAGGGACGATATTCATGTGTTTTGCCGCTATCCACATGGTATATATACACCATGGAGAGAGAAATAAATACCTTGGGCTAGAAGTGGATCAAGGATTGCATAAGAACTGTGATTATTGAGGACATTTACTCCGAGTTCTAGAAACACTCTCAGCGCTGTTTGAAAGGTGATACATTGTAACATTGTTGTATTTTTTGTATCTGTTGATTGACAGATTACTTAAAAGTTTTTTGGGGTGGTGGTTAAAATCCCATCACCTAACTGCTGCAGAGAGGAGAGATAGCGCCATAAAAAGAGGGTGTTGTATTTTTATTTACGTTGATAGGGAACCTCCTTTATCACATGAACTGATCATTTATTCTAAAGCTTTGCAAGAAAAAAAGACTACACAATATTTCCACTCTTCACCCAATGTACGACCGTTTAATATACCCATTATTATTTGCTTATGGTGAAGAGGGTTAGAATAAACTATGATGCATTCTAAAAACCATTGAACAGCTACTTCATATCACTCACTTACAACATAGAGCATATCGCTGGGTTGTACACCTGTTTTTCAACATATTGCACAACGGAAGCAAGATATTCCAACAACATATAGTAAAGCAATACTGTTCTATAGAGGGAGAACATCTCAATTATGAAAGTTAAAAAAAAAACTGCTTTTTGTTAATACTTATGTTGACCTTTATGACCAGAGGTGGGCTGGGCCAGGGGGAAGGGCAGGGTACTATGTGATCCACACCGAGCAGTGCGATAACATTCACACGCAAACCAAAATGGCCAGAGATGCCAGTTCAATTACAACCCTACCAACAACCAAATATGCATCCATGCATCCTGACTTAGTGGCAGGGTTTTCCATGCCAAGCTATAATCACTCACAAACACTTCCATGTCACTCTGTGACTTATTTTATTACAGGACATTCAAACCTCCTGCCCCCCTGTTCAGTACAGTAAATAAATTATATGACAGACACAGGGCCGGTGCTAGGGTGTTTGGCACCCCCTGCAAACTTTTGCAAATTTGCGCCCCTTGTTTAACAATTTAACACCAGTTACAATCCTAGGTTATAGTAAGCGTCAACACAATCTTGTAACCACAATAAAAGAAAGTAATCATAGCCACCAATATACAATAAAGACAGTTTTCTAATCTCTGCTATTCCTATTCTTACAGTACATATTATATATCTTATCATTCATATCTTTTAAGCCTCGCAGTATTCTCAATTCATGTCTCCCTTGCTCTCAGTATTCCCCATCATGTCTCTCCAGTCCCCCAGTATACCCAAATCATGTCTCTCCAGCATCCCAGTATTCCCAATCATGTCTCTCTAGCCTCCCAGTATTCCAAATCATGTCTCTCTAGCCCTCCAGTTTCACATTATGTATCTCCAGCCCCCCCAATATTCCCAATCATGTCTCTCTAGCCCCCCAGCATTCCACAGCATATCTCTCCAGCCTCCCAGTTCCCCATCATGTCTCTCCAGCTCCCAGTATTCTGACCATGTCTCTCCAGCCCTCCAGTTTCCCATCATGTATCTTAAGCCCCCAATTCTCCCAATTATGTCTATCTAGCTCCCCAGTATTCCCCAGCATATCTCTCTAGCCTCCCAGTTCCCCATCATGTCTCTCCAGCCCCCAGTATTCCCCAGCATCTCTCCAGCTTACCGGTTCCCCATCATGTCTCACCAGCCCCCCAGTATTCTCTCCAGCCTCCCAGTTCCCCATCATGTCTCACCAGCCTCCCAGTATTCCCCAGCATGTCTCTCCAGCCTCCCAGTTCCCCATCATGTCTCACCAGCCCCTTGGTATTCCCCAGCATGTCTCTCCAGCCTCCCAGTTCCCCATCATGTCTCACCAGCCCCCCAGTATTCCCCAGCATGTCTCTCCAGCCCCCCAGTATTGCCCATTTCTGTCACTCCAGCCTCCTAGTATTTCCCCACTGATGTTCTTCACTTACCTTAGATGTCTTCCCTTCCTCTTTCTCCATCCTACTGATGCTGGTGTGACAATAAAGGAGTGTCCTTGCAGGAAGTTCCTACTATCAGCTGCTGGGCAGAACACAGAGCAGCTGATAGCAAACCCCAGCAGCTGGAAGGGGTTTGGTATCAGCTGCTCTGTGTAACTGCAACAGTGGCTGAGAGGAGGTCCAAGCTTGGCCTACTTTTGCTGCGGTCTGCAAGACCATCACAAGAACAGTCTTCCGCTTCATCTGGGGCTCCAAAATGGATAGAGTGAAGTGGTTGGTGTTGTACAAGGAGCCCCTCAAAGGCAGGAAAGGGGTGCCAGATATCCCCACCATGCTGCGAGCCTTCTTCGCCTGCAACTGCATCCGCAGAACTCTGATAGAGAATAATGTATGCTCTGCTGGGAATTCCATGTCCCGCTTATTTCTCCTACCCCTCTGGAGGGGCCTGGGATGGGACAAGTGGAACAGCTCCTTCCCTTACAACTGGACTACACCCTGGTTCTACCTTGATGTGGGACAATTTGTGAAGGTTCACCATCTGGAGGGAGTGAAACCAGACTTGTGGAAGCCAAAAACCATCCACAAGCTCATCAGAGCCAAAGATACCATGGACTCTGTTCCAGGGCTCCCTTCAGCTACAGCCAAACATGTCTAGGAGAATGTTGCCTCCAAGAGGCTTACAAACAAGCACAAGGACTTGGCATGGATGGCCATAAAGGGGGGCTTGACTCTCAGGACATTCATGCACTCCCGTAACCTGTGCAGATATGTTGACTGCCCCCTTTGCATTGTCAGCAGGGAAACATCTCAGCATATCTTTTGGGACTGTCCATTCGCACAGGCACTGTTGGATGCCTTGGAACATGAACTTAAAGAAACGGCCCAGGTCTTGCCTGAACTGCTATTCAGTTTTTCATGGACTCTTTCCTGGGACACACACTATTGGGGCTATCCCGGAAGCCTGGCACTTTATGAACTGTTTTAAGGATGCTATTTGGTTTGCCAGGAACCGCCTTATCCAGGACTGGGGAAGACGTCTATCCAGGACTGTTGCAGGCTGATCCACAGCCTGCTCAGAGACTATAACATCAGAGACAGTCCTGAGGAAGAAGATGATGATTAATTTTGTCAACTTCTTCCCCTTCTCCCCTATGTGTCTGCTATTCAATAAAGCTTTGGGCTTGTGACTTCCCCGCCCTTACCCCCTCCAACCCACTCCCCTCTCACATTGTTCTGTTGTTTTATTGAAATGTCTTGCCTTAATTTATGCACCCTCCCTTTTATGTGTCTGTCCTTCAATAAAGCTTCGGGCCTGTGATTCCAACCCCCTACCCCCTTCACCTACCTTCCCCTCACATCCATGTTTTGTTTGATTTAAGTGATGCATGGTTAGTGTAGTATTTGATGTATAGTGTAGGATGTCAAGTCTTATATTGTATGTCTTGTGTTGCACTAAAAAGTATGTTTGATTATGTATCACGGTGTATTGTGTTTTGGCTGCACTGCGAAGCAGTACACTCGTTTGTTGTAAATTCTTTTTTTATTAGTATCCAGCAAACGAAGACAGGTAACAATACAGGTAGCAATTCTAGAGTAATTGTTACAGTATACAAACAATAGTGGCTTCCCACGATTTATCCAAAAGTGATAATACAGACAAATATAAACTGGAAATTGTTGTTCGGATGCTGTATTTTTTTATTTTTTCCTGGGGAGGACGCCGGCATGTGTACAAGTCTTCTTGAGGCTATCAGCCCAGTTAGGCTGTTTAAAAACAGAAAATGTTAGGAGATAAGGGGTGGGGGTAGACAACACAGAGGAGGGGGAAAGGGTTGAGGGGAGGGGTAATGGGTTGGAAGGTTTCTAACCTCTTCATTGATGTCTCCAGGTGCCTGAACAATGAGATGTGATTTAGAAGTGTGTCTGCAATGGCACATGGGTCTGTTATCTATCTCGTGTTAAGAAAGGGAGGAAGTAGATATTCTGCTTTGGTAATCCGGGGTAAATTTGAACTCTAACCATGGGAACCAAGTGGTGACATACTCCTCATTCCTGTTTTCAGAAGATAAGACAAGTTCATCCATGGCACAATACAGGTCTATTCTGGTGAACCAGTCCTTCAACGTTGGGGGGGAAGTTGACCTCCAGCGCAGGGGAATTACGGCTTTCGCTGCATTGTTAAGATGCTTTAATAGGGATTTCTTATAGTGTTTCAGCGACATGGTGGTATAAGATAGGAGCCAGAATTCAGGGTTACGCGGAACGTTTTCGGAGAGTATTAGTTGTGAGGTATCTTGAACCTTCCCCCAAAAATCCCTAATTTGCGAACACTCCCACCAAACATGCTTATGCAGTGGGCTGGAACCTGCTAAGATCTTAGCAAAGGTGCGTATATTTGCGATCTTTTCGCAATCGCATCTCTGAATCAGCCCCGATGAGTCTCCAAGACAGGGAATATTTTCATTTTAATGTGTAGAATACTTTCTGAGATATAGCCCCTCAAAGACCATGCCCCTTTCCTCACAGGAAGTCAACCAGAGAGTCAACCGTAATATTAAGTCAACCTAAATATAATAAAAATATAAAATTTATCTGCTATAGTAATGCCCTTTATGAACCATAATAAATAATAAAACTGAATATTTTATTCAGTTGTTTTCAAATTGTCCCCGTGATGGTTTAGCCCAGGAGTGACTTTCCTCTCTTATTTTAAGCACTTTCTTAAGTCTGAATCAGGCCCAATATGAGAGCAATTAAAGAGGGATAATGGACCTGATTCAGACTTAAGAAGGTGCTTAAAATAACAAAGAAAGCCAATCCTGGGCTAAACCATGCAGATTTCAAGGGGAGTCAAGTAAATTGTATTCTTTGCATGCAGAGATATATCTTTGAACTGCTTATTGTACACAGATGCTGACCAGCTTTACTATTATACTGTTATTTAAACTTGGGCTGGGAAACGCCACCTTTCAACTCTAATACTGTTTGTAACAGATGAAATATGACTCCCCTGCAATTAACATGGTTTAGCCCAAGAGTAAATTTCCTCTCTTATTTTAAGCACCTGCTTAAGTCTGAATCAGGTCCAATGTCTTTATTGTGGGTCATACATTGCATAATCCTCATAATAAAGCTTTTTATTTCTCCTAATTGTGTGGAAATAGAATAAAATAAATACATAAATGTCCTATTATGGGAGTATGATTTGAGCATAGTAAGGAAGAATATAGAACTTAATTATAGGCAATACAGACAATGGGGTAAATCCAGAACTTCGCTTGCAATACGTTTACTCGCGTAGAGTATTTACGCGTGTGTACCTTCTATACACTCCCCTTGGCACACCCCTTGAATGTACGTATTTTGTCCGAGATCCGCTTTCCAAACCCTACCTTAACTTTTGCCCA
>WWET01001689.1:15950-32163 GCA_011038615.1 Limnodynastes dumerilii
GAATATGCGTGGAGCATGTACTTCAAAGAATGTAAAAGAAAGTGAAGGGACATTGGGTAGGACAGGGAATTTGCAATTTTGGAAAAGAAGTCCAGCTCCACCTCCCTGTTTGTCTCCAGGCCTGGAGGTATGAGTAAAGTGGAGACACCATGTGAAAGTGCATCAGGGGAGGCAGTGTCTGATTCAGTGAGCCAGGTTACTGTTATTGCAAGGAGGTTAAGGTTGTTAGAATCATGAATAGCCACACGTCAGGATTTTTGATGGTGGTGGGAGACAGGTGATGTATTTTACATTAGCAAGATTTCTGTAGTGTCCAAAGTGAATAGAATGACATGTGTGAGAGATCTGAGGGGGACCAGGGAGAAATAGGATCACTAGGATGCTTACTGTATTGGGCTGTGGTCATTAGGATGCTCTCTGTATTGAATCGTGGTCACTAGGATGTTCTTTGTATTGGATTGTGGTCACTACACTAGGATACTATTTGTATCGGATTGTGGTCACTACACTAGGATGCTCTTTGTATTGGGTCATAGGGGCCGATCCTCAGGAACGGCTGCTAGGGGAATTACGCATGCCGATTGCACAATTTTCCGTCAAGAAGGTTGCACACAACCTTCTTACGTTAGCGTAGTGCCTTGAGTACGTGACATACGTTACGCCAGGCGTTACGTAAAAGGAGCAGTCCCCTTTTTTACGTTTGCCTTATAGGCGGAGATAGGCATTTAAATTAGGGCTTGGGCGGGGGAAGCAGCATTACGACAAGTCGTAAATGTGAAGGTAGGAATCTGGACACGTAAGTTCTAGATTTTACTACCTTAAGCTGGGAGTGCACGGGGTGTGGACTCCGTGCTACGCTGCCGGCTGTAACGATCTCGGGCACCCGTAAGGCGCCTGTAGGTCTGGATCCAGCCCATAGTCACTAGGATGCTCTCTGTATTGGATTGTGGTCACTAGGATGCTCTTTGTATTGGGTCATGGTCAGTGGGATGCTCTCTGTGGCCCAGATCCAGATCTGAGTGTACACCAGCTGGCGTGACGTTTCTCTGCATGATTTGATACTGCGCTCTGAGGGGTGTGTAGAAGGAGGAAAGGGGGTGAAAGGATGTTGTCAATGTACAGTAAGAGCAAGTGCAATTCATCCTGGTCAGAACGCAGATGTAACAAAGGTTACTTTACGTTAGAAAACTTGCACCTACTACAGGTCATGTCCAAGTCAGGAGGCTCTCATTCCGAAGTTAATTTAGTACCCATCAGCTTGATTGTTGTCAGAAAAATACATTAAACAGATATGAAATTGCTGCTAGTGTTTCGTGCAGTAATAAAATCTAAATGTTTTATATTTTCTTGTAATTTCATTTTTCTGTTGCTTTAGAGTATAATCACTGCAACTAAAGCTTCCATTCTATTTATAACAGTTTACAACCCTTTTGGATACTATATACATCCCTGCACTTGCAGAGCTTATTTGGAGACGGAGCAGCAGAGAGCTTTCTGTGCTGTGTTTGTACACCATGTGCCATTATCCCAACCAGATGTCCAATTTACTTGTGCATGTGGATTAAACGTACCAAACCATCCATTACAGCACACAAGTACGGCACGCAGGACTACCATTTGCGCTCAGGTTTGGATTGAGGCCTATATTGGGTTGTGGTCATTAGAATGCTACATGCATTTTATAGAGGTCACCATGAATCTAAATGAGTTGTATTGAGAAATACTTGTCAGTAGATATTGTATTATATTGTACCTCATTTACATTATTGGGGAAAAGACAAAATGAGTGATTTTCTGCTAGGGGCAACAGTTAAAATCTTGCTTAGGTCACCAAATTGGCTAGGGCCAGTCCGGATAACCTCTTTGTAGTTTGTTTCCTAAAGTCTATAGACCATATTCACAGATTAGAAGGAGTTAGATGCGGCAGTAACTAACTCATTCGACCTGCCCCCCAACCCGCCCCCGTTTTTAGGAATGTTATGGCACTTAAGAGTACAATAGGGCTTCCTTAACTAACCATTCGTATTTTCCTTATTAAGAAGGAAAATATGAACGGAGATCCCTTCCCCATGCCCTCCCCGGCTAATTTAAATCACTCCCCCCACCCACTTCTTTAAAAGGGACAGAGGCTGCCATGGCATGCCTCTTCCTTCTTAAATATTTACGACCGCACATACTCAATCTACGTACCTAAGTGATACATAGATTGCATAAATGACCTACTATACATGCATAGTAGGTCATTTCCTAATTCTCCACACTTAAGAAGCACGAGCTTCTTAAGTGTGAATCCGGTCTTATGTGGTATTGAGAGTGAGGAGTAATTGCTTAAAAAAGTGCAAATCTGAACCCAGAAAAACCATTTTACTATGTGAGGTGTGGAAATTAATTAAACGTTTTTGCATGCAGGAATAAACTGGCTGATCCACTTAGTGCACAGAAATACTGAACAGTTTTATTTTTAAATTGTACTTTAGTTGCTCTACAAAACATCACCTCTAAACTCGTTCTGTTTGCTTCCCCCTATGATATGATTCATTTTCTCGTAATTAACTTCTACTTGTTAGCAAACTAAAATATGCCACTGCACTTGTATTCGATTCAAGGTATGTTGCATTTTTCTTATGGGATCATATTCACAGATGAGAAAGCTTTAAGAAGGTGAGGTTATGAATGTATCCGTACCTAACTTAAAGCTCCCTCTCGCCACCTCCCCCTTATTTTATGAACTTAGGCACTTAAGAGTGCCCTAGGGCTTCCCATGCGTATATTCCTTCTTAAGAAGGACAACACGCACAGACTATTCCCTTCCCCCCTCCCCACCTCTTTTGCATATCTCCCCCCATCCACTCTTCTTCAAACCTCCCAGAGGCTAAGTGGCACATATATTGCGTAATTAATTTACTACGCATGCGTAGTAGGTTAATTCTTAATTCTAGGCGCCTAAGAAGCCAAAGCTTCTTAGGTGTGAGTACAGTCCATGGACCCAAAGCAAACAAGGTAAATGGAAGGACAAATTTTCTATAGGATACAGTCTTCAATATTCAAAGCAATCAGCAATATAATTGACCTTTGTAAATTCTTGCTTACCTAAAACATGTTTCAAAATGATTTTGATGAGAACGCAGTTACATAGTTGTTTAGATAAAGGGTGTGATAAAGAAAGTGCTGTTTTGGCACAATTTTTACACCTGGTTTGCAAAGTAAAACTTCTCAGACTTAAAGTCTATTTTTAAACAGACATGTGCATTGTAAGTAAAATCACTCGTACTGCTTTGTATTTAAAACATAACCTACTATACACAATAATTAACTTGATTAAAGCAAATATTTTTTTCAACATAGCAGTTGTAAATGGCACATGCAATAATTAATTGATGTGCCAGAAAATAATTAAAGCTATAGTCTAGGAGGAAATTAGTATTGAACATATTTATAAAAACAAGACATATGAAAAATCTTTCTAGCAGAGAGCGAAATAAATAGTGTCAAATACCAATTATTTCCACAGCTTGACAAGAAACTAATTTTAAGTGAGGTGTGTTGCAAAGGGGTTTTTGTAATACACGACTAAAATTTTGACACACTTTAATCAGTCTGAATTTTTTTACAATCCACACTTGCCCTTCTTACCAGGGTTCCAAGAACTGGAATGTCCAACTGCAGGCAACGTGTCTGTATCCATATAGACATACTGCACTTAAATATGAAGGAGATGATAGAATAGCATAATCCAGTGAGCCAGTATGGAGCAATCGACAATGGAGGAATACAGAAGACAGGAAATAGGAATTAGGAGAGAAAGTGTAAGGACATATGATACACTACGGTGGCGGCATACAAAACATTACTGTGGGGGCATACGAAACACTACTGTGGCATCAAAAGAGACACAAATGTGGTACATTATTCGAACTCGGGCAGCACAGTGGGATATTACTTGAACTGAAGTATTACTCTGGGCATAATTTAATTTGGACTCTATTATGAATCACTGATGTGCACTTTATATTGTACAAATTAATTTGAGTTACAATATATTATCTGAAGGAATTATAAAATTATTTGATATGCGGAGCTGTGCTGATAGCATGGCATCTGTTTTTCGCATAGTTCATAGGCCCACCTATGTCAACAAGAAAAATACACCTCAAAAGAGATTCAAACTTCCCACACTTATATACACATGGGAACCAGATCAATATCATGTTATCCAATGTGTCCTGCAATGTAACTGCTTGTATTTTACTATAAATAGGTGTATTGCTTTCAAAATATTATTACAAGAAAGAATCAAGAACTTTCAATTAAATTGTAAATAAATGGCATGAACTTCAATTACAAAAGATACTCAATTTGATTAATTTTCTGAAGCATCGCCTTAAAAAAATTACAATCCATACAGTATCTCACTAATTACCAGATAGCAAGGTCCAGGACAGATGCAAAACTATTTTGTATATATTATAAAAACCACTTGCAAACATCCCATCTATGTGCGCTAAAGAAACTTCTTGTGTATATTAACAAAAGCACTTGTATAATGAAGAGCTCACTTAGGAACAGATGTTCCATCCACAAATGTGAAAATATGATAAATATGCAAGTCAGAGATGTCATTTGGAAAACGGAATGTACCAAGTGCACCTCTAAAAGTAGTAAAGCAGATTTTATTCATGATAAATTCCAAAATCAAATAAAAAAAACAAACAAAAATAAAACTGGTGTTTTTAAATAGAAAATGTTAAACACATAGGACCGGATTTAGACTTTGAATGTAGGAAAAAACAGGTGGATATTTACACCTGGGCAAAGATATTTTGAATTACAGGGGAGGTAAATATCATCTGTTGTCAACAGTATCAAAGTTGAAAGGTAAATAAATAACAGTTTAAAAGTCAAATTGACCAGTATTTGTGTACAATAAGCAAAGGCAAAGTATCCTCCCTGCATATGTTCATTAATTTGACACTCACTGATATTCACCATGGTTTTGCCAGGTGTAACTTTTTTACTTGTTTTTCTCTTATTTTCTAACTCTGGGTCTGGTCCATATTTTAAAATTTTATTTTAGACTGTGACCAGTATTGAAAACGTTAAATAGAATGCATCCTGCGTTTAGGAGAACTAATAATGAAGGGGTTTATAAAGAAACCAGACAAAAGTGCAGCTCTGAATTGGAACACAGGTGCAGAAATTTGCATATAGATACATAACAGTCAAGCACAAGTGAATTAAGTACTCTTCTATTGCGATACACACCAGTGACAAAAACTGGTGGGTCAGATGCAAAAAATGTGCATTGATCCCCCAAATACAGCCCTCTTGTTGGTTTAAGTAATGGTTTTGCTAAATGAATTTGGTCTTGGCCCAGTCTGGGCAGCAGCATGGACATGGAGCAGGCAGAGCACTGGAAATGGATAGCAATGCTTTGTGAAAACAATTACGGTACAACATTCTAGAGGTCAACAATGAAACAACTGACATCATAAGGTTGACTATTTTAATGTCGACGTGTGCACTAACCAGGCACCCAAAAAATTAGCAAATATGGTGAAATCTCTATTGCACACAAATATTATAAAGGGGTTTTTATTCGGTACATGTAAAAATAATATGGAGGTGTGAGGTACACAGATAAAGATTGAATGATACATGTAAAGAATGGAGGGGGATGGAGGTACATGTACATTTGTGTACATAATTTAAAGTGCTGGAAAAAGTGATATTTTTGCTTGTCTGTTTTAATTAGGATCATACAAAATATATAACCATTGTAAACCATGTCAACACATAACAAGTGACTGTTGCTATAAATGGATGATGGCAGGGGCGTCACAACTTTTTTTTTTAGGGGGGGCGAGAACTTATCCCTCCCACTGGCACCCCATCTCATCTTGGTGCTCCCCCCCTTCCTCCTTGCTATGTACCATGTGTATATGTGCCACAAAGACAAAGAGAGCGTGGCTAACCCATTTTGGGCGTGGTCAAGCCATTGGGGGTGTGGTCAACCCATCATGTCTGCAGCCACCCAGTACTTTGTGGTCAACCCATCATGGCTGCAGCCATCCAGTACTTTGATCATGTCTCCAGCCCCCCAGTATTCCCCATCATGTGCCACAAGCCCCCTTCCCCAGTACTCCCTGGCTGACATGCACATTTTATGGTCCTCTAGTGTGTAACCTGGCCTGTGTGTGGTAAAGTAAAGTAAGTGAGTTGACTTCTACTCATAAAGTATACATTAATCCATGCTGGAACTAAAATAGTTATAATTGTTTGTTTGTTTTTTTTACATTATCTGCATTCTTTGCACATATTTTGAAGTTTTGATACAAATCTTAATATCTATAACTACTACAACTATCTTACTATTGGGACCAATATCTATTAATATTCTTTTAACCACAATAGCCTCCTAGTGTCTCAGCCTCCAAATAATCACCCTCATGCCTCCCCAGCCTCCAAATAATCCCCTAATGTTTCCCCTTAGTCCCAATCCCCCTCCTTTACTTACCTTACCTTCTTCCTCCTGCTGTGCTCCTCGGCGGCGCTCTGTTCTGGATGACGCTGATGTGACCTGAAGTCGCGCCAGCGTCACACTGAGCTCTACAGCCTTCATACAGGGGATGATCGGCCTGGCGCCACATCTTCCCCACTTACAAGGGTTCCCGTTGCCTCCCCCTGTCAACGGTCCTGGGCGCCCAGTACAGCTGACAGGGGAAGGCAACGGGGACCCTTCTAAGCGGTTCTGGGCGGGAAGAGGGTGGGGAGGGGGTCCAGAAAGGATCATCCTGTATAGGGGAAAGAGAAGTTTAAGAATAAGTAAAAGGATCTACGCTTTCAACTAGCTCATAGTTTTGAGAGCTGTCAAAAACAGGGTAGATTGATGGAAGGTCAGGTGTTGTCATTATTTATGGGAGAGAAGCTGGATTTGTTAAAGAACAGATTTTCATTAGGCCTAAATATTTATTGGTGGATTGAAATTCTAGCCAAACCAAATGTCCCATATCACTGCCCATGATCATTGGTGAGTTCATCCATCTCCATCTCCATCTATATGCTGAGATGTCATATAACTAGCATTTGTAGCTTATAATACATTCAGAGAGACTGAATAGGGCCTATTAGCATTGCATTCTCTGCGAATTTGGACGCAAGCAAGATGGAGTCCCAATAGGGTTTAATAAAGTGAACATTTCATAATATATGTAGTGGAATGCCCAGTCTGTTGTTGCAATGACATCCTACATTTGATGTAGGATGTCAGGGCAGCGGTAAATACTAACCAAGCTATTCATGGTAAGGTGTGGATACAAATATACATAGTTAAAGAGTTGATCATGCTGGCACTACCGAATAAATTCTTTGGACCACTTCCCCTAACTTGGAGAGGTGCACAGAGGAATAGACATAGACACTGGATTGATAGAGAGTGTTGCAATGAGCAATTATTCATCTAATATGTACAATTTAACAACACTCAATTAACTATTTTTACTATAGACCAGTGTTGGCTAACCTGTGGCACAACAGGTGTTGTGAAACTAGTCCCAGCATGGCTTAACTGCAAAAGCATAGCGTATACCTGACAAAGCATGCTGGGAATTGTAGTTTCACAACACCTGAAGTGCCACAAGTTAGCCGTCGCTGGGAACAGCGTAGGGACGCTGGAGGGGGCGTCCCCTAGCGTCCCTATGTTAAGGTTAGTGAAGGTGGGCGGGGCAAGGTAATATAATGAGGGAGGGAGGGAGGGCTTAGAGGTAGGACGCTCGTGTGCGAGCGTATTACCCATTGCTTACGCCGGCTGAAGTTAGGGAAGCCTTCAGCCGGCGTAAGCAATGGGAAATACGCCCGAACAGGGGGAGTGTCGGGGAGAGAGTAAGCACAGCGCATAGGCGTAGGTCTGGATCAGGCCCATAGTCTATATGTATTAACTGATAGAAGCAGCGGCTTGATAGCAGATATGTTATAATTCCAACTAATAATTGTTCTCTAAAAACAACTATAATTGATAAGAGATGCTTTAGAGTGGATAATAAATCCCTTATCAGGTGGTGGGACTAACATTTATCTGACTACCTGCCATAATAATGATATATTGAATTTGAATATCAGCCAATCGGGGTGCCCAAATTTTGGGTTTAGATACAAGCCTGTCTCAATATTTCTGATGAATTCTATCCAATTTATTAGTGACATGAAATGTGACGGAATATTGTAAGGCTATTTGATTTGTGAAACACAACAATCAATTTAGTACTTATTATCTCGATAAGTATTGGGCTAAGAATCACTTTATTTTTAATCATTTACCGGTGGAAACACTGTTGGAAAAATTTTTGTTTTTAATATTTCGCCATGGAAATCATGATACTTTTAATTGTAATGAATAAAGTTGAATTTTTTAAAACAATAAATAAACTGATATAAAAATAGAGACCCAGAGTGCCAATTATCATCCTTACACATAATCCCAGTAGGGTTTTTGTTAGTGTATCAACCCAGTGGATACAAATCTACCAGGAACAGTCTTCCCCTTGGCTCTCAAAGGGAGTCTCTGGTCTCTGTAGTTGGGCGATCTATCTGGAGATAAGAAAATTACAGAGTTGAATGTGTCACCAGTACTCCTGCTGTGGAAGGTTCCATGTGGCCTGTAAGTCAGGTAAGGTGCCCTGGTCCAGTAATGGCCAATCCAAAGCAGCTCCCTTTTAACCTCTTCAAGGACTTAATTTTTTTAATTAATATTTGTGATGTATCCCAATTGAATGCACATAAATGATACATGCATTGTCAGTAAGCAGATTTTAATATTCAAAGAAGAGTTAACAACTCCTAATAGTGCCACTACTCTTAAAACCGCACTTAGTAAAACCAAGGGGTTCCTATTAGCATCCCCCAAAGGACAGTAGTCCTAAAGAGTCAGTAGTACTGTAAGGATGGTAAAACTCTAGTGCACTATAATCAAGGTACAGAAATGTGGAGTATGGACTGAAGATATGATGTAGACTTGAATTCAATGCAGATGATAATCAATACAGATGATAATTAATAAAAGGACGATGAAATCACAAAGGTTGAGTCTCTGGTTATTTATATAGATGTGTTCTTAGATACACTGTTTCAGAGGGATGTTGTTACACTCCGTTGGTTAGAAATATTAAAAACACACAAAAAGAGGTAAACAAACAAACAAACAAACAAACAAACAAACAATCTCCTTGTGCAGTTAATCAAAAATAAGGAAATATATGTGAGTAGAAAATGACTCACATTTAAGCCCTTTGGGCTTGATGCATATCACAGAGGTATATGTTCTTAAATTATGGTTCTTTAGTTCTCCTCTTCACAGGTACTCCTCTGTTTTTCTTATAATTGATGGTGCAGAAAACACAGAAGAAAGCAAGAGGAAAAATAACTAGTGCAATATGTCTGTCACCAAACTGATACCATAATATAGAACAACTCACAATATTGCCCCTTGGACTAAGAGCATATTGGAAAGTGTCTTGAGAGGCACCACCTTTTCTTAGTTTAACAATGCTTTACTTCCAACTTCTTACATCACACAAATAAATCTTTAAAAAAATCTTTATAGCGCACTATAGTTTTACCATCCTTATAGATTTTAATATTCATTATATTGAATGATTTAGTGTTAAATATATATTTAAACGTCAAAAAGTTTTCAATTAAAAAGAACAATTTTTAAAGTAAAATTAAACATACACATGTGCCAGTCTCCATGAAGAGGTTAATGTGTCATTTTTGTTGGTGTCCTTTATAATCTTTCACCTTGAACCACCTCTATCCTGGGATTGCGCAAAGGAGATCACATGGTGTAGAAGTCAACTCTTTTGCATTGCTTAGTACTTTATAAAGTAGAAAATTAGGATAGACGCAGCCACCATGAAAGCACCCGGAGTAGGGTCGGTGGGCTCTCTGCTGCCCACCACTGAGGTAGACAACTCAAGTAATAGATGACAATCATTTCTGTGAATTTCTATGTAGTACAAGATTTGTTTTCTTAATGAATACACCCACTTCAAGTCAGATTTTCTTACTTTGCTAAATTCATTAATACTTAAATCAGTGACATTTAACCAGTTGAAAGGAAGAAAATAGCAATGATTCATTTAATAAAGGAAGCAGGGGCAAATTGCTGTGACTTGACTACTCATTATTGTTCATTTATAATTCAAACTAATTTAAACTGAAGATAACGGTTTTATTTTTTGCTGTTACATATTTCCTCTGATTGATAACATTACACATTCACATGAAATTAGAAAAATATGCACATAGACATACAAAAAACGTTTTAATCTGTAGGAGTACAGAACACAGTAGACATTTAGCAGTTTAGGAGAAACATTTTTAATCATTCTTATCCCTTTGTTACTGTTTACTTTATTCCAGCAATCATTGATGTGTCTGGATTGGTTCCTGCATGAGCCTGTACAAAGTATCTAGATTTGGGTCTAATGCAGTGATGGGCAACTTTATAAACTTCAAAAGTCACATGCGCTGACCCTGTAATCATCAAATAGGCTTTTGCTTATCCTTAAGTTCATCAATAAGTCACAATTATGCAATCAATCAAAGAAAGAAAGAGCCTCCATATGTATTATCCAGTGATTAAATATTAACTAGTTTATAAATTTAAGGGTAAATTAGTTTTGGAAAGCATGGACCGTGTTCACATCTTAGAGTGAGTTAGGTGTAGACAGAACCGCACATAACTCACTGGTGCAGCCCCTAACACGCCCCCTGTTTTTAGGTACCTTATGGCACTTAAGAGTGTTATAGGGCTACCTTAACTTACCGTGCGTAGTTTCCTTCTTAAGAAGGAATCTTCGCTCAGACAACGCCTCCCACACGCCCTCCCCAGCTAATCGGACAATCCCTCGCCCCTCCCACTTCTAACCAAACACACCTCGAGGCGGCATTAGGCCGCATCTTTCTAACGAAACTACTCTTTAAAGACCGCACGGACGCAATCTACAAACCTAACAGGCACGCATGGGAGAGCAACATTGCTTGTGAGAGCTTTCCCCTACTTTTTGTTTTTGTTTTTGTATATTTTTTGCATAATTTTCTAGAAAAATTTGATAAAAGACATTTGACATTAGTATCATTTATAACAATGCAGTATATATATTTGGATCTCTATAATTACATGCAAAAAAAGATTGAAATTGCCATTAAACCGGTAAAATATCATTTGGATTCAACTGACAACAACTTTGTGAAATTACGTTTGGCTAGTTTACAGTGGGGATAAATCAAATAGAGAGCAAAAGAAAATGTGACATATATCAATGCAAGAAAGTATAAAGAAATGGCAAATGAGTTGATTTCAACATAACAAAAAAAAGGATTAAATAACAAATTCAACCTCACTTGTATTATTATTATAACTATTATTATATTTGTAATATTCTTTATTTAAAAGTGTATTTTGCCAGTTGTTTTCATATGTTTGTGTGTGCTTATTTGGTAACAAATGAGGCACACCATTTAATATATTACTTGTAATGAACTACCTTACTGCTATCCAAGGTGCTGAAATAGAAAGGACATTTCCTCTCTATTTGTGGCCACACAGATAAATATTGCCATTGATGGAGGTAGCATACAATATAATTATTGTCAGAGACTTTATAGCATTTCAGTTTTCTTTTGTCCTCTTTACTTTCTTCATAGCTGTAACAGGTAATTACAGTTCCAGGTCATTAATTCATAATGTAATAATTAGTGAAGCTATTCGTAGCAAGTCAGCATGCAGAAAAATAATAACAGACTTACGTTCACTTCACTGTGTTTATGTTCATTTGTATGTTAATTTTAGTGTACACATGTATATGTCCACAAGGATCATACAAACATAAATAACCATGGATGACTCTCGCGTAAGACTAACTGTAACATCTGCACATGTGCATCCCAGATGTTGTGGATCTCCTGGTATATGGAATACAACTCCGTACTCTAGAAGATCTGGACGACAGGGTGGCCCATCCCCTCCACTCACCTAAAATCCAGAAGGTGGACAGGGGCTGTCTTAAAGACTTCTGATCCGCACAAGAGATTTAAGGTTGGTCTATTGCAGCGTAACTGCTGCAAACTTCGCACATGAGAGGGGAGTGACATGGAAGTTAATTTCCCTCTTACATGCAGACGATCAAACCTCTGTACATTTGGAGCCGATCCCTTGTCTGATGAAATAGATATTGTTCATGTGACAAAAAAAGATAAAATAAGGCAAAAACTGAAAATACCCTGCTTCCTATCATACGAGCCTTATGTTTGTACCATAGTCTTGCTGAACCATATGTCCAGGCCCTCTGTAAGCCATCTTCTCAGTGTAGAGCCACTGGATAATGGAATAACATGGTTTAACTTCCAACACATTTCTACACACATGGGACTTTTCCAGTGCCTCTATATACCTCTATCTAACATCAGCACAAAACAGTGGCTTGTTAAAGGTTACAGTACTTTTCTTCACATGAATGCAGCACACAATCGGTGTTCTGGAAGCAGAGAAAGGATAGAGAAAAATCTTGTGATTTTACATGAATGAAAATGTGAGTGTGAAGTTTTTCTTTCAAATCTCTAAATAAAAGGTATTACTTTATATATGCATTAATCTATAAGGCTTTCGGTACAGAGAACATACACTAATATACATTTTCTCCGGCATTAAAAATTCTGACACAACACATGTGGTGGGTGTCTTATAATCAGAGGAATGTCACAGACCACCACCAGATTAAGGGCCACATGGGCCTGGGGCTGAAACCGCCCACTGGAGTGGGAATGACCAGCCAGGCGTTTGTGTGACTAGTATGACACAAGGAGCAAATGCTTACGTACATTACTTAGTTCCCTGAAGGCTCACAAGGCACATCTGCACTCTACAATGGTTGATGGGAGAAACCACTGCAGCAAATGAAAAAAGTAATGCAGAACATGAAATGGATAATACAAGTTAATACATACTTGCAGTTCCCCCACAATTTTGTAGCCCAGGGGCCCCCACAAACCTTAATCCAAACTTGCATACTTGTCAACTCTCCCTGAAAATTAGGGAGACTTCCTGTAGAGCGGGTACTTTTAACACTTCTATAAAGTCATCATCAGCACACCCTCCAACATGACCCTTTCCATTTTATAGCATTATACTATCTGCACTTTTTGAGCAATTTTAAGTATGTTATTGAATACTGTGTATATTATTAAAGCACTGTTTATGGTTTCTAGTAATAAAAAATAGTTAGTTGACAAACATAGTGAAAAATGGTCCAGAGGTACCTCTTAGATGACAAACGTAGAAGGTGGTACAGGGATTTGCTATAGTACAAACTGGTGTGTGTGTGTGTATATATACTGTATATTGCTGTTGTGTTTACTTTTGTAACATTAAGAACTTTCTATTAAATATGTTCAACATATTAAGTTCTTATTTACTTAATGCAAAGTAACCTCTCTAGAGTAAAGCACAGTCTTTATGAAATAATCCTGTTAAGTCCCCATGCTTTAGAAATAAATGGCTTCTAAAAAACAGTTTAAGGCACTGCAAGTTTATTTGTGTGTCCGAGGTTAAAAATAATAGGTGGTCAGAGGGTTCCCTTAGTCTCCTTCTGGTGTTGCAGATTTTTTGGACATAACCTAATGAAGATGCTATGTGATGCTGACTAAGGTGGAGGTACTGCATATGAGATATCTGCATCAGATTGACTATTCTTATACAAGTACCTATTTCCTAGGCACATCTGGGAAAGGTAGTGTTACATTGAAGCCACTGCTGAGATTCATGCAACAAACTCAGAATTTGCTGTTCTTTGTTGAGTGGTGACCTTTTTAAAGTTTCAGGATAACTGCAGATTGGACAGGGATGCAGAGGTTAAAGGTCCTGGACAGTTGAGGTGATGTTGTGCTGCTTGAGAGCAAAGCTGGATTAAAGAGAGGACTGATATCCTGCTATCAATTCTGATGGGGTAAGTACATGTTGGAGAGTAGTGTTGCCTTATAAGTTGAGTGAGGAGATGGCAGTTACCTCAGCGTTAAGACCCAAAGAAGAGAATGTGAGAAGCCGCAGTTTATGGTTCTGAGACATAGATCGCTATAAACAAACTTATGGAACAATTGTGAAAAACCCAGAATGACAGAGGATACAAGAGCCCGCGTGTCACTAATAAATGTGCTGCTGTGGCTTCTAAAGACCAGCCTGATATATCACTCTATTTATATTTTGCCTGTGGTCCTAAGTAGGGGAATGGAAGTTCCTTAGGGCCAGATTTACTAAGCTGCGGGTTTGGAAAAGTAGAGATGTTGCCCATAGCAACCAATCAGATTCTAGCTCTCATTTTCCTATTACATACTAGAGAATGTCAGCTAGAATCTGATTGGTTACTATGGGCAACATCTCCACTTTTCCAAACTCGCAGCTTAGTAAATTAGTCTGCTAACAATATCCCATGAAGATCACATGGTATGCAGCCTAATGTGGAGGTACTGCGCAACTGAGGAAACAAGATAAAAATGTATTTAAAGACCAAACACACAACATTATAAACACACCAGTGAAGAGAAGGGGTGTTACACTGAAGCTGTCATTTTTATTGAGAAATTGTTTTTCTAGCAGCGTTAAACACACCCATGGGTGGAGCTACTTGCAGGACACACCCCTTTGGCAGTAGAAGACACAATCTTTTGTTTCAGTGCCTTGTTAGTGCTATCATATTCACCCTAATATTCATTTAAAAAAGGTGGCAACCATGAGAGAATATCAATGCTAATAACTTTCTTTTTTTGTAGTAAACCATTGGTCTCCTTGAACAATGTATTACACATGACTCAGTATATCAACTTCTAATCCAGTTGGTTTTAACAGCAGTAAAGCTATTTTTGTCTGTCTTAACAGTATAAAATTAAATCATAATATTGTGGTAACTTTTGTCTTAATGGCTATTGCTAGAAGATTTACAGAAATGTTATAAAATAATATATAGTTAGCATAAAGAGTATTTTAGAGAATACCAGCTAATTATGTGTGGAAGCTCTCATTATATTAACAGGCTTAAAAGCAACCATAACGTTTCTCAGCATTCTCAAATGTTAATTAATCTCTCTTATGCTCTAGAGCCTTTGATATGTTTCTGACAGCTGTGGATTTAGTATTGCTGCAATACTTTGAAAGGACTTTGATGTTAATGCACTTCAGCCAAGATTCATGGACGTGATCTCTGCTAGACAAGAAAACATTCCATTCATTTTGTCAAGGAGTACTTTGGTCCAAAACAGATAGTTTTATACATGCATCAGAGTTGTATGTATATGCGTGTATACATACAGCACATTATATATATATATATATATAGAAAGGACTTTGATGTTAATGCACTTCAGCCAAGATTCATGGACGTGATCTCTGCTAGACAAGAAAACATTCCATTCATCTTGTTAAGGAGTACTTTGGTCCAAAACAGATAGTTTTATACATGCAACAGAGTTGTGTGTATATGCGTGTATACATACAGCACATTATCTATCTATCTATCTATCTATCTATCTATCTATCTACACACATAATACATAAACATTTAAATTGTTATCTCTAAGATTTTTTCTCAGAACATTTTAAGGTTAGGAAAATATATAATTTAATTTTGGTGCCTCTAAATCCCCACATATTATATCTTACCCATTTTTATTAATTCTTAGAATATCTATCCCTACCTCAATCTCTTCTTATTGTCACTTTTTGTTAGTATGACTCCATACCCAAGCACAACACTTTTATAATTTTCTGTTTTGAACACTCTAGGTACATACTTTTAATTAATCATTGTTTGCCAATAGCTGAGTTTCTTAATATAGTATCTAATGTGGAATGTGATTTTTCTTTCCAATAAGCAAGTTAACAGGAGAAATCAGTTTGAATAGAAATATGATGATAATAATTGCAATATTATAGAGAAACTGAAACAAATTTCCTTAAGTGCTGTAACCACTTACAAGACCTTCTAAAATCAAAACCAGCCACTGATAACTTGGTTATGTTATAAAAATATTAAGACAAGAAAATGATCGCTAGAGGCTTATGGGTGTTCTTTTAATACTGACACAGCACTTTAGAAAAAGGGGAACAATATACTGTATATTATATCTGTTCCTTCTACTTAATGAAATTATTGATAAAATACAGAGA
>WWET01001689.1:32315-44620 GCA_011038615.1 Limnodynastes dumerilii
TTAACAAACTGGAGGAGGACCCTGGGACTTTTTAAAATTTAACTGAAAGTTTTAGGGATGGATTACTCATTGCCATGATTTACTAAGGGGGAGTTAGTGCTGGTGATTTTTAATCATCAGTGATGTATGGTGATTTTTATATGGTGAAATCATTGAAATTTTGTGTTTGAAATCATGGCGATTTACCTTTAAAAATTGCTGCACACCAACCATTCCCCCTTGTTTAAAAATTAAATTTATTGAAATAATATAAAAAATGGCCACTATTATTATAAAAATGTATACCGCAGCATACTACTAACCCTAAGCATGCTGCAGCATATAATACTACAAGGCGCAACATGCCCATGTTTTACATGGCATGCTTTGCCTTATAATACCATAAGGTTTATGCTAAGGTTTAAGTGCATGCTGTTGCATACAGATTGGCCCCCGTTACAATAAAAATATCTGTTCATGTCCCCGTTACAATACAAATATCAGTACATATCCCTGTTACAATACAAATATCAGTACATATCCCCGTTACAATACAAATACCAGTACATGGCCCCGTTCCTAGTAAAATGTCAGCACATGGCCCCGTTTCTAGTAAAAGAATAATTAATGGTCCCATTCCTACTAAAAGAATAATTCATGGCCCTTTTTCCTAGCAAAAGAATAATTCATGGCCATGTTCCTAGTAAAAGAATAATGCATGGCCCCATTCCTAGTAAAAGAATAATTCATGGCCCCATTCCTAGTAAGAGAATTCATGGCCCCATTTCTAGTAAAAGAATAATTCTTGGCCTTGTTCCTAGTAAAAGTATAATGCATAGCCCCATTCCTAGTAAAAGAATAATTCATAGCCCCATTCCTAGTTAAAGAATAATTCATGTCATGTTCCTAGTAAAAGAATAATGCATAGCCCTATTCCTAGTAGAAGAATAATTCATGGCCCCGTTCCAAGTAAAAGAATAATTCATGGCCCCGTTCCAAGTAAAAGAATAATTCATGGCCATGTTCCTTTCAATTATAAAAACAAGGCTCTTCCTTTAAATTGTCAAAAATAATCCAAAAGTAAGAATTTAATAAAAAGTACTAAAATACTAAATAATGTTGTTACTCACATTTCAGTTGTCATCAATGTTGACAGGCAATGATCGGGACTCCTGCTCCTCCTCTTCTCCTGGCTGGGAAAAGCGAGGAGGTCAATCCTCTTCTGGGTCCCTTCGGTGAATGAATCATGTCATTACTGGGGCACTATTTATACCCTATGATGTGAGATACCTTGTTCACCCACAAATATGACTTATTACCAATAAGCTGCCACCACCAAGAATACTCTGACAGTACACAACTGTCTTGGAGGTCTTAGGTTATCCTTTAAACAAATCTAATACAGTATACTTTATCAGAATTATAATAACCTCAAAATTATCTTTCCTATTACCCCTAAGTAGCATTTAATAACCAAGCTGAGAGGTGGCATGGTCTGGCACTCAGACTGAGTGGATATGCAGCGCTGAGCTCCGGACAATTTTAGTGAAATTTTTGTAATCCACATCGCTTAGTGGACCTGGAAGTGCCATCTTGGACTCGACCTGGGCAGCAAACAAGATGCTCCTGTGATTGTATGTCCCCTACAAAGACAAGTTACTGCAGGTACAGCACTTGCGGGAATCCATTAAGCAGGAGGTCACCTACCTCCAGATGGACATTACTTAACTGGCCTCTTTAGTATCCACTTTAGAAAAAGACAAAGAAACTTTAGATATGCTGTTGTTCAGCAGTCAAGTGGTCTTCAAGATTTTCAACTTAGGCTATATGACCTGGATAACCGTAGCCGCAGAAACAACTTGTGCATTAGAGGTCTGCCTGAAGACATTACCCCAGTGGGTTTGCCTGATGCCCTTAACAAAATATTTGGGGAAATCCTAGACTTGGCTCCAGAGAGACCACAGAGCTTTGAGACCACAAGGACTTCCTTCTAATAGACCAAGAGATGTTATATATAGGTTGCACTATTTCTCACAAAAACTTGGACTATGGACTTAATAGTCTTCAGTGGGACCCTGATACAAATATATCAGGATGTTTCATGGCGTACTTTACAGCAGCGTAGGATCCTCAAACCACTCACGGATGCTCTCCGTAAACAGAACCTGAAGAACAAGTGGGGATTTCTGCTTTCTCTCTAGGTAGCTGAAGACATCAGGCAATTCATTCTGAGGGCTCATTCGGAACTGGGAGACTTCTACAAAGCCTTAGATATCACAAAGCCTAAAATCCCTCTCTGGCTTGCATTTTATCTTCTGGGAGACACTCTGCCAGCACTGCCCCACAGAGAGCCTTAGATTTTGGCACAAAAATCCAGAAAAATGAGCAACGAGACATGAGCAGATGGAGCTCCAAAAGCCCCAAGTTGTTTCATTACAGAAAAAGATGACTTCCCTTTCCTCCCCGACAACTTATTTGTGATTCGGGGCATGCATAGATGATATTGTTCTGAGACTCTCACCATCATCTGAAGTCAGTGGCCTTTTAGCTGATTTTGTTTTTTCTCTCTGAGTTAAGCACTACATTCGTGCCTTTAAATCCAGATAAGAAAAATGTTTAATTTGCCTATTTACCTTCTTTATGTCTTGCCTGTTGCACAATACTCACCCTTTAGTTGTATAGGCTTCAATTCCCCCTTTTAGATGCTTGTTGGGTCATAGGGATCTAGAGTTAGTTAATACTTAGACTGTTCGCCTCCCGGGTTGATAAATTAAGGCTTAGCACACTAGATTAAATATTACTAGTACAATTACACCTAGGCAGGGCTGTCCTTGCTTATCTCTGCTGATAAGGATTTTATTATTTAAAGATTAATTTTATTTCACCTTAGGCATAGCTCTTATACAGTCTTGCCTTCTGTGATGTTTACGTTATAATACATAAGAACAGTTTTAGCCGCTCCATTATATAGAACTGCCTGAAATCCAGTTTTACACCAGTAATACCATATTCATGTAGTTTTTGTATGGTTTCAGGTTCAGCCGAGGGGTTCTATATCCCCATGGCTTTCTGTTCTTTGTCCAGTATGGACAAAGGCGCTGGCTGTGTCAGTGCAATATCCTCTGGGTTGGAGGGTGTGTTTTGCACCCACACAACCAGATGTGGGTTCCTCTTAGAGGACCGGATCAAGACCCCCGGACGTTCTTTGTCCAGTATGGACAAAGGCGCTGGCTGTGTCAGTGCAATATCCTCTGGGTTGGAGGGTGTGTTTTGCACCCACACAACCAGATGTGGGTTCCTCTTAGGGTTTGTATTTGTTTAATTGAGAAGTTGATTGCTTTTTGTGTGTCTCTATTGTTTTCCATGATCAGTTTCTCCAAAACATCCTTCCTTGTTCCTAAGCCACACACGCCCATCTTTCAATCAAGGTTTGATATGTCTATATTAGTTGCAATGATCCCAAAAGAGAGTTTTACAAACATTCCACACAGGTAAATTACATGTGGTTTTGCTAAAGGCGAAAGGGTTGAACATCCAAGAAAAAAGGTCCATTCTTCTTCAATTCTTGTGGCTTTTATACAGAAGATACATTTCCGTACCCAAGATAATCCTCCTGGTTTCACTAACGCCTTTTTACCTATGGGTTTCTATGGTAATAAACCTGAGGGTAAAACATTGGCAACTTTATTCTAAAAGCACCTACTTCTCACAAATGTTAGAACTTATAGTTTAGCAGCCAGCAGAGAATTGTTAGTTGAGACCACCCTTTTTAATCAGACGTTCTCCTTTACTAACCTTTATATACCCAACCAGGGGCAATCAGTGTTTCTTTTAGAGACCTTAGACAAACTCACTGATCTGCAAAAAGGTATCCAAGTGGGCGTGGATCTCATCTGGGCCTTGATCCCACAGGAGGACACATCTGGCGGAGACTCCACAGGTGAGTAAAACACACACTGGCGAATGCCCAGTTGGTGGACACCTGGAAGCTACTGCATCCTAATGGTAGGGATTACACCTTCTTCTCACACCCTCTTACATTTACATCTCTTTCAGGGAAGCATGGGGAGGACAAATTACATTTACTGACCACGCACCCACCCACGCCACCATTGCTTCTCCCCTGCCCTAGTTTAAGCCATGGATTTAGCAATTTAATGAAAGCCTCCTTTCAGACACATACTGTAAGTCCCAACTAGAACGTGCAATAGATAGTTACTTACAACTAAATGACTCCCAGGACATAGCTAACTTAACATTGTGGGAAGCTCCTAAGTGCGTGTTATGAGGAAAATTAACAGAACTAGGCTCCTTCCACAAAAAAAACACAAAAAACAGAGAAGCTCAGAGAGATACCCTCCTGAAAACCATTACAAAACTAGAAATAGACCACAAATCCACACTGTTGGACCAGACAAAAGTGAAACTGATTGAGGCTTGTAAGAGTTAACGTTGTGTTTGACTGAGAAATCAAAGCTATGAGTGCGAAAGTGCTGCAGCAAATACTTTAGGTGGTGAAAAAAAACCAGGAAGGATGTTGACTAGAGCCCTGCGAATACAGAGATCGGCTTCATACATTCTTTCCATAAAAACAACCTCTGGCGGCATAGCCCACCAAACAGAGGAAATAGCAGTGGAATTCAGTAATTAATATTCCTCACTTTACAACCTGTGCCCATCCCTAAACCCTAATCAAATTTCAAAACTATCTAACTCGTGTCGAGTATTCCAACACTTTCCTCTGATGTCATAGAATACATGGAGAGCCCTTTTACGCTGTAGGAGTTAGATGAGGCCATTAGTCTTCACCTGTGGGGAAGAGCCTAGGCCCAGATGGGTTCCCTGCTAGTTACTATAAAGCATTTAGAAGTAAACTGGCCCCATTGATGCGTTCAACTTTATCTCCGCCCAAAACTTCTCTCTACAGATGCAGAGAACACATTTGATTGAGTAGATTAGACCTGGCTCTGTGAACAAGGCACATGGCAAAACGGGCGTTAGAAAGCCACCCATGTGAGTGATGAGGTGTGCACACCTCCTCACTACCCGCCTGACCTCATCTGCTCCGCTGGATACTGCCTTCTCCCCTCCATCTCCTCGGGGACTACCGCGTCTGAGTGCAGGAAGGGTCAGGATACTTACCCGGAAAAGGAGAAGCACTGCCGTAAGGCAGTTAGGGGGCCACTTAGGGAGAGTGGGGAATTGATTGCAGGGTCTGTCCCGGTTTCCATCTCCCTCTGGTCATCTATTCCAGTCATTGGACTACAGATCTCAATAGCACAGATAAGTAGTTATGCTGATTATAATTTCTGTTTTCCATAATATTTTTTCATGATCTAATACTGGTCCATGCGGTGGGTTATTTGATTTTAATATTTTCACCACTTATTTGTTGTTGATTGACATTATATTTTATTTGTAATAAATGTTAAGTTTTAACAGATTAGAACTTTTGAACTTTATCAAAATGTGGGGTACATTTAGCATATTTCTCATGTCTTACATGTGATCTCATGTTATATTTTGTAGCTTTCTGCTTTTGTTTGTACTTATATTAACCAATTGCAGCACCACTGTACCCTGTAAGTTTCTTCATTGTTGTAATATTTAGTGGTTATACGTGTTGTAATATCACTACTTATGTACAATTTTAGTGCTGCTATTTGGTTTACATAGTGTACCTCATTTAAAGGAGTCTTTTTGTTCCCAGCTTCCCCTGTTCCTCCCAATTGAATAGATTAGACCTTCATGAGTGGAATATTTAAGCATCTAGGCTTGGGCTCATCATCCACACAGAAGTTCTTAGAACTCTATCGTTTTCTGTCTGCCTCTGTGAAGGTTAATGCCATCTTTTCCCAGCCCTTTCAAATGAAAAACAGAACTAGACACAGATGTCCTTTGTCCCCCTTGGGTTTTATCCTCCGCATGGAGGCTCTAGCTAGGGCAATTCACAGCAATTCCAATATCTCAGGATTCCAGGTGGGTGGATGGGAATTTAAACTAACGATATTTGGGGATAATTTACTAGCCTCCATCCCGAATCTCTTTCCTGAATCCATATAAATTATTTCTATTTAAGAGAGGGGTCTCTTTGTTGTGTGTGTTGTGCTGCAGGTTTTAGCGCTATAGTTATCCACCTCCTTTTATATATCTTTCCTGAATCTAATCTGGGAAAATGCAGACTTTAGAGAAATAACTATTAAAAATTAATTATTCTAAATCCTCAGCGCTAAATCTTACCATGCCACATTTTCAAGTGGCAGGGCTTGGAACAGCTTTTCTGCATCAGTGGCATACGGCATGCCTGAAAAACCTAGGCATTTGCCTGACTTGTGAGACAGAACTTTTTCAGTCCAACATTGTTCCCCTCACAGCTAAACTGATGAGCGAATTGCAAACATGGAAATTCAAGAATTTTTCTAGGATAGAAAACATAATAAAAATGAACATGCTCCTGACGATCCTATTGCAGACCCTTCCTTTTCATATTCTGGCTTGCCATATTAGTAAGTTGTTCATGGATTTTATTTGGGGAGGGAGATGTCTCAGACTCAAGCTAGAGCGGAGCAAGTCTAATTGGGGCCTTCAATTGTCTAATGTCATGGGTTACTACTATGAATCTATGCTCTCTAGAATACTGAGCTGGACCAGGGCTACTGTGGAGAAGCAGTGAATTCACTTAGAAGTATGCGCTATATGTTTATTTTGAGCGCCGGACCACTCTTTTGTTCCTTCTAGTTACACAGTGGTTACACAGTAGTCACTTTGCTCCTTTGCTGCACCTCTCCATTTATATACACATTTGCACACATCTCATATATTTGATATATTTGAAGTGCGGCCTTGCGTTTTCTTGTTACTGTTACTAGTTTTACTTTGGGAGCCTGACCCCTCCCCAGTATGGCTGCTGCACACTTTTCCAATGGCAGGAGTGTCTTAATACAGACCTCCTGAGTACACATATAGCAAAAGGATAGGGACTCACCTACAGAAGGTGCCTTGACGCTGGGCAGATGAGCTTAACCCAGTATAGCTATATTGTGAACTAAACCTGCTTTTTATGTATGTGCTGACACAGTGTTATATAATGTTTGTTTGGAGCACCAGACCTCTCTTTTGTTCCTTGTGCTTCCACTAATAGGTCAATACAGGGCCCAATCGACTCAGTATGGTAATCCAAATAGCTATCAGACATTTAGCAATATAACGATTTATAACCTGTTCACCTCGAGTTACCCACCCCTTCTTTTATTCATCCATCTTGTTGGTTAAATTCAAAGGGTTGACATGTTTTAGATTACAATCAAGGACGCAATTTATTGTGTTCTATGTTTCTGGATATATTAAATTATGTATAATACTATTAGCTTGTTGTAAACCCTGTTTCTCTAATATAAACAGTTTACACAAAAATAACCAAGCTAGTCTGCCATTTGATTTTGGAAGAACAGAGACACAAACTTATTAATTGCTATTTAATATGAAAAGAAATTACAATGCTTATTTACAAAAAATTTTGACAAAATGACACAAAATGCAACCAGTTTCTTATAAAATAAAAGGATTAAGACGCATAAAGCAAAACACTTACACAGATCTATTCCCTGGTATGAGATTAATGAGAATATATAGGTAATCCTCCTTTAGATAAAAAAAAAAACTATGAAATGAATAATTTCTATATCTGAATATTTATAGCCAATAGGCAAATTAGCCCCCCTAGTACTTATCCCCCACCTTTGGAAAGTGTCACTTAAAACTTGTGTATTGACATGGCTGAGATAGACAGGCTTGACCTTTATTACTACATCCTGATTATAATTTACAACATATAAACGATTCTCTGCCAGAGTACATGACTTTATGCAAGAAATGCTCCAGTGAACAGAGCCAGAACCAAAAGCAATAAAAAAAGATTCCAGTCAGGGCCAAAATGTCAATTTATATTTCATACATACTGGTTTATCTACAAGAGCAATATTGTCATATCATGACAACACACCACATGTTATACAATTAACAGAAAAGGCAGAGCAAAATAAAAAGCAAGATAAATTCTATGAGCAATAATATGTAAGCAGCCAATGTAGTGCTGCCATGTTGCTTAAACTGGCAGGGATGCTTATTCCTGCAGCATATTTAAAGCGTAGCACATTTCCTGTGACTGGGTTTTAAACCCACTGTTGCTAATAATTTAAGTTGAGGTGGGTAAGGCACTGTGTCTTTTGCATCTGCTGTCTGCATTCTACAGCTACTATAAGCAGTATTATACTGGTGTGTCATATGACGTTAGATTTCCATATTATTGTAAATAAAAAAAACTCATGACAAAAACACTAATGACTGAAAACTGATGACAAACGAATGAAGCACTACATTTCTAATTAATGTTATTATAAGCCAGTATTGGCTAACCTGTGGCACAGATGTTGTGAAACTATTGATGGATGTCCATCAATTTTTTCCTATAAGGCTGAATTAGTAGGAACATTCCATATTGAAGTGCTACTTGTTATCCTCCCTTTTGGATACAATTGTGTCAACATCTATTCACTGCTGCCTGATCAACAGCAGGATTTGCAACTTTTTATCTAACTGCAAAGGTTCAATGTATATTATAATTTTGCTTATGTTTTGGAGATTAATTTAGTGTAAAAGTTTTATGTACATTTGCTATTTATATTATTAAAATTTATATAGAAAAGACATTCCTCTAGTGCTCCTTTTTGTTTTATTGAGAATGACACAAGCAATTATTTAAGGACGTCTTACCATGCAAAGATGTACAAAGTTCAGCTGAGCCAATTATTGGTGTCTCTAACAGCAATGGCCACCAATATTGTATTAGACTATTACAAGATTGGAGGCCTCTATTATATTGTTTTCCCCTCAATGTAATTATAGAAAAATAAAAAAAAAGTGTGCGGCACGATTCATCGTTATTTTATTCAGTTTTGTCAATTTATTAATCTGACAGGAAGATCAAAAACAGAATTTACTAAATCAATTAATCTTCTAAAAAGAAAGTAAAAGTAATATACCTGCTTTTCAAGACTCTTCTTCTCACTGCTACGTCACTCCGTCCCCTGCTCTTCACTATACAGCTGGATTGTTTGGGTGCGAGAGGCGGAGTTGGTGTGATGTAATCATGTCACAATGTTGCGCATTGCTCTTCTGGGAGTTTCACAGAGGCTCTGTAACAAAATGCTCAGCATTTTAGGAACCCTAGGAATTTAGCTATAAAAAGCGCTTAATAGCACAGGGTAGTCCCAAAGTGTGGAAACACCCTTTGAAAATGGAAATGGAAATGAGTAAAGAAATATTAATCCAGTGTCTACACATATGATATGGGTGTGGTGGAAAACTTTTAGGGTATGTGGTTAGTATGGCGGCCATCTTGAAGTCAGTCATCTGGGATGCAACTCAAATTTTTTAAATGGAAAGGTAGTCATGTGACATATGACTAATTTTATAAGAAAAATAATGGTGTTTTTTGTTTTAATACAACTTTATTTATTCTCTACTATTAAAGGATTTTTCTTTTACAAGTAGTGACATTAATGAATAAAGTTATATAAAAACAAACAACATCATTGCTTTTCCTTCAATTATAATATCATTTACAATAATGCAATTAGTCATATGTCCACATGGATAGCTACTTATGATAACAATAGCAATCCTACTCTTAGATGTTAGTAAGAGTTAGAGATGAACAGTTCGGATTCTGTGAAATCCGACACATTTGAACTTTAGGGATCCGAGTCAAACCGAGCCATGCCTCAGTTCCTCCCACCAAATTCGGATCTGTAATCGAGGCAAAATCACGTGGATCGCAAAAGAGAGAGAGCACAACCATGGTTTATTTGGAAAACAGTGTTGCCAATTGTACGTTTACCTACTACCCTCATCATAGGGCTAGCCATCCATAGGAGGGAGAATCTGAGCCTCACAGTACATCAGTACATTTATTGGACTCCAAATACATTCTATTTCCTACACCAACCCGGTAATTATAAGTGGGGTCACTACGACGAGTTTGGAGCTGGACATCATTCTGAAAGGCGACACATGGAAGCAGAGAATCGGCGCTAGTGAACATCATCATGTTACCCATGCGGTGGGTAAGCGTAGAGACCCAGGCGGACACCAGGTACCAAATATTAAGCCAGAGACTGAGACATGAATGTATTGATTAAATACTGTGCAGTACTAACTGAACCTTCTATCTGTGGATTGATTAAATGTACATGAATGTACAACATTGATTAAATACTGTGCAATACTAACTGAACTTTCTATCCGTGGATTGTTTGCTTCTAGTCAATATTTGGATCCTCTGTGGAATTTGAATAATTTAATGATACTATGGTGACAAATAAAAGTTGTTATATTTTTAAACTTGCCGATACCTGTTTTCATTAACCTCAACACATAGCTGTTTAACGTTATTAGTTATTATTATTTCTAGCACTGTATTTTTCTGTATCTGTAATCGAGGCAAAACACCACTTTCGAACCTTGTATTTCCTGCTTCCTGTATGTGACAGGAAGTATCACATGACTGTGATCAGCCAATCATGGAGGGCTGAGCATTGAGGCAGATTTGTAGAGAATTTTTTGTTTGTTAAACAACCCACAACTTTATTGAGCTAAGTGGAAAAACTGAACAGAATGCCTGGGATTAGTGATATCAGGGGTGCAAATATAGTGGATGCTAGGGCTGCATTTGCTATGGGGCAACCCCCCCCACACACACTCACCTTTAATCCAATCCAACCTATTAGCAGCTTCCCTGCAGCCCCGCTGAAGAAACAGTCCCCACATGCTGGAACTACACACAAGATAGAAAAATCACAGCTAGACTGCCAGTAACCCAGTGGGCCACTCATGGGGGGATTGTGGTGGCCCAGAAACACCCCCAAAATGATTATTTAATAAAAAAGAAAGAAAAATTAAATTAACTTAAAAAGGGGGCATGGCTTGCCATGAAAAGGGGAGTGGCTTTTTTGGCTTGTTGGGTAGACAGACATAGAAGAGTATTTCCACCACAGGGCAGTTGACATAACAAGGGAGCAAGTTTCTTTAAACATTTTACATGAAGTGACATTGTGAGGGGTCCATATATCCATCAGTGTCACACACAGACAATAGTAATGCACATAGCCAGTGGAGATCAGCCAACAGGGTGACAAGGCTGCAGGAGTGATCAGCCAATAGGGTGACAAGGCTGCAGCCACTATCCTGCCACACATGCAAGTGCTAAGAGCCATTAACCCTTAGGGCCAGATTTACTAAGATGCTGGTTTTTAAAAGTGGTTATGTTGCTTATAGCAACCGATCAGATTCTAGCTCTCACTTTTATTTATTTTTTTACATACTAGAAAATGTCAGCTATAATCTGATTGGTTGGTATGGGCAACATCTCTACTTTTCCAAACCCGCAGCTTAATAAATCTGGCCCTTAGTCTGCTAAAAACTACTAGGAATACTAGGTTAATAGCAGCTTCTATATTCCTCACCCTGCAGTAAGTAATGTTCACACGTTTTCCTCTTTATTTATACCATTTTTTATTTAAACATTGTACAAACTATAGAATTTATACATATATTTACTATGGAAGGGACCATAGATATTATCTTTCATATGTTATATAACAATAGAAATACATAACAATACATTTGACCAATGTCACAAAGTTGAGAGTGGGATACTAGACAATAGGGGTAGATCCAGAGCTACGTGTGCCGTACGTTTATTCGCGGAGCGTATTTTCGTGCACGTAAGTTCGCTACACTCCCCTCGGCACACCCCTTGCACGGACGTATTTTGTCAAGATACGCTGCCCAAACCCTACCTTAACTTTTTCACACGTAACTGCGTACGTCCGCTAACGGACGTATAGACTACGTGAACGTACGCAGCTTAGCACGACCATACAGCACACTTTAAATACCGCCCCCCGTCTACTTAACATAAAACGCACGTATTGTTGACTAATGTAAAATTGGCACGCTCACACGTAAGTATTTGCATTTGAAACTGCGATTTTACGTCTCTGCCACGCGGAAAATCGCGGAAAAGCGTAGTTCTGGATCTGCCCCTATATATCTTAGGGATACATACATTACCAACATTGGCCCTATATATCTTAGGGATACATACATTACCAACATTGGGGCAGATCCAGAAGTACGCTTTTCCGCGATTTTACGTGTGGCGGAGACATAAAATCGCAGTTTCGAACGCACTACGCATGAGCACCATAGAAAATACGCACATTCACGTAGCGTAATTGTGAACGTATGGGAGATTCACGTATGTG
>WWET01001689.1:51854-62309 GCA_011038615.1 Limnodynastes dumerilii
CATCCTCATCATGTCTCCAGCCCCCCAGCATTCCCCATAGCACCAGCTTCTTAACCTTGAATACGATCCTCAGTTTCTATTTTCCCCTTATGCTTCACACCATCGGTTCATCCCTCATCATTGTATAGTTTTTTTTACATTATTTTGGTTGCAAAGATATTTGTGCAAATTTTTATAGTGGATTTTTATAAGGTGTTTTTTTAATAACCACTGTTTTTTGGTGCCGTAATAGCTGCACTTAGCTTTGCAACCAAAATAACACAGGCTTTGTGTTTTATTGAATTGGGCCCTTAGAGTCTTAGACCAGACGCTGAGACCCTAGAAAGGTATTGGCAATAATGCAGATTTAACTAAGGATAGATAAAATTGACATTCTTTAACATCAAAATAAAAAATGTTATATAGCATTTGCTTAATCATAAGTATTCATGCTATGCAATTAGTAAAGACATAAGAACCTCCAAAATCTCTCATATTAAGTGCATAAGTTTCCGCAACTGTACACCTAATAACAGCACTGACAAATTAATAAATTGCCACTATACGTCACAATAGCTTTCCATAGAAGACAAAAATAAATTATTTAGCATTTAATATGAACATGAATACAGTTTCATATTATTTTATTGAATAAATTCCAGCTTTTCATTGATTCTCTCCATTTGAACATGTACATTGTTGTGTTAATAAGCCATTTTATAAACATTTCATTATCATACATAATGTAACAATTAAGACTCATTCAAAAGCCAAACATGGCAATTAATTTAAGGTACATTTTACATAAAATGGTAATATAAATATGTTTAATTTTCATTGCTTACAAAAACAAGGACCGGGTACAATAAAGTAAATATTATGAAAATATTTTATAGATGATCAATTTATAAAAATAAATCTTTAATTTCTATTAGTCGCTGATAATGACATTCAATTATGCTCAATACTTTATAAAAATTTTTTTTTTACTAATGTAATGTATTTTTACTATAGGTTTATTCTCTTCTTAATAAAATATATGTGTGAATATCATTCTAAATTATAGTGCTTTTCATTCTGTGTAATTAGCTTAATATTGTGCCAGCAGCTAGTTGTCTGGGTATCAGGACACCTAGTGAATCAAAAATATATAGCGCTATTGCACACCAATTAGTATCCACCACGTATTAGCTTTAAAAATGGCATAAACTCAGAATGGCTAAAAATTATACATAGAAAGCAATGGGTACTTAAAAACACCAATATTTAATGAACATATAAAAACAAATTATAACATTAAAACAATCTACGACTGCAAGTTGTTACTTGTTACTTCATACATATACAGATACTAAAACGATTAGTAATCCAAAAGTGTGGAGAGTAAAAAGTGCAAAGAGAAAGTCTTCCAAAGGCATGTATTGACTTTTACCAGTACGGTCCATGTTAGGAACCCTGCAAACGAGTCCCAAAGAACGATAGAAACAGTCACTGCTGTCACCTTCCACGGGCGGCAGAAGGTCCAGAATCTCTTTCCTGAGTAGCCCATGCTCCGGTGGTGTACTGATTACTATAATAAATGTCTTTCCACGGGGATCAAATTGACTGTCCTGTCCACAGATTTAATAATATTGCTCAAAGTTCAGTAAAGTGTAGTGCAGTCAGATATTGAGCAAGCAGGATACGTGTTTAAAAGGTGACACGTTTTGTTCCTGTATAGAACTTGGTCAAGCCTGAATGAACAAATGGATCAGAGGGAGATTTAAAGATCTCCTTGATTATTCACAGCTGGTGCTTCCTAATTACAAACCAAATTTAAAAAGCAACGCATATGTTTGTTCAAATCATGGTGTACTTTTAATACAAAATTTCAAAAACATATATACATTTTATGTACCCATCACTTCTCATATGTATACATTATATAAAAAATACGGGTTAAATGATATAACATGATAACAACCTAATTATTATTTTGTTATTATTATTGAGGTTCTGTTTTAAACAATGATAACTCATATCAATAAATATTTAACTGATTGTAATTAATATATGTTAGTAAAAATTGTCGCATTTTATTATTAACATTAATGTTAGCTTTTCTCATATTTATTTTCCCAGTGAATTAAATTCCAAATCTTCATTTAAGCTATCAGGATGAAGGGTCTGTAATTAAAATATCCAATATACTTCTCTAATGAATCTATCACTGCCTCTAAAAGTAACTTTAAGCTGTTCAAATCCTGTCACTTTAAGACCACTTGGGTCACAATTATGTTTGTCTCTGAAATGTTTAGATACACTATGGGTTATTAAACCCTTTTTAATATTAGATCTATTCTCTCTCTAAACTGTGTTTTAAGGGCTCTAGTTGTACGACTTACGTATTATGAGCCGGATCCAGAACTATGTCCGTCTTCCATAGACGGACGTAGTTCAATAAACAGTAGCTACTGCGCATGCGTAGTAGCTATTGTACATCTTTCAGACCGCATATACGAAATCTACGTATCTGTTATGATCAGTACAATATGAAACTGGTTACCCAGCATGCAGCAAAAGGAAAAATAATAAGAATCAAGTATGGAGCTAGGCACCGTGACAGTAGGAGATATGCTATCAAGCTAGGCACCGTGACAGTAGGAGATATGCTATCAGTGTTCACTTTCGCACAACAGATAGCCGGTAGAAAGAACGAATGACGAACAACTAAGACCACCACAAGATCGCAGAGACTAAGTAATAGCTCCGCCAGACAGATATTAAACAAGGAGGCCACTATGTGGCACCAGAAAAGAGTAGGACTATCATCATAAACAAAACTTGCTCTAAAGTAATTAGCCAGGATATGGCGAGAAATAAACTATAGACAATGCCACACAATATCCCCTTGGTAGCAGGAAAGGAAAAAATAAAGGAAAATATGCCAACTGGCAGTAAATGGTAAAGGTAAATAACCAGTACCGGTAAGGGTATAAATGCCACTATGTGGCTAGGCTTTAACTGCCAATACTGGTAGGTATAAATGTGCCACTATGTAGCTAGGGATAAACAACCAATACCGGTAAGTATAAATGCATACCACTATGTGGTTAGGGTTAACAGTCAAAACTGGTAAGTATAAGTAGGCCACTATGTGGCTAGAGATATACAGCCCATACAGGTAAGTATAAATATATACCACTATGTGGTTAGGTTTTACAGACACTACTGGTGAGTATGGGTAGGCCACTATGTGGCTAGAGATACACAGCCCATACAGGTAAGTACAAATATATATATATACCACTATGTGGTTAGGTTTTACAGACACTACTGGTGAGTATGGGTAGGCCACTATGTGGCTAGAGATACACAGCCCATACAGGTAAGTACAAATATATATATATACCACTATGTGGTTAGGTTTTACAGACACTACTGGTGAGTATGGGTAGGCCACTATGTGGCTAGAGATACACAGCCCATACAGGTAAGTACAAATATATATATATACCACTATGTGGTTAGGTTTTACAGACACTACTGGTGAGTATGGGTAGGCCACTATGTGGCTAGAGATACACAGCCCATACAGGTAAGTACAAATATATATATATACCACTATGTGGTTAGGTTTTACAGACACTACTGGTGAGTATGGGTAGGCCACTATGTGGCTAGAGATACACAGCCCATACAGGTAAGTACAAATATATATATATACCACTATGTGGTTAGGTTTTACAGACACTACAGGTGAGTATAGGTAGGCCACTATGTGGCTAGAGATACACAGCCCATACAGGTAAGTACAAATATATATATATACCACTATGTGGTTAGGTTTTGCAGACACTACAGGTGAGTATAGGTAGGCCACTATGTGGCTAGAGATACACAGCCCATACAGGTAATCTACGTATCGAAACGATAGCTACTGTTTATTGAACTACGTCCGTCTATGGAAGACGGATGTAGTTCTGGATCCGGCCCTATGTCCTTATTGCAGTGTGCATGGGCATACATAGATTGTGTACACTGAATCACAACTAATGAATTGTGATATTGGAAACACATTCTGATTAACACTAGGCTTTACTGAAAAGGCACGATGCAAAAAATGACTACATATCAAACAGAAAGATGTACCGAATTTTTTTTTAACAGCCATAAGGTTTAGATATAAGCCAACTACAATAATCATTGCTCATTGACATTTTTAAACTACTATTAGCTTTCTTATATTGGCTAGGGCTAAAATAGATTTAAAATTTCTATTTCTCCAAAAGACATCTTTAGGATAAGGATCTAAAATATCCTTTAAAATATGTATATATATTTTGTAATAATTTTGTATTATTTTCTTGATTTTATAAGATTTTTTTATTAAATCTTGAAATAAACACTATTTTGCTATCGAACGATTGTGTTTTATTATTTTTATTTTTTTAATTATTATTTATTATTTTTATTTTCATTTGAGTTACTATTTATTGAAAAATCTAATTGATGTCTAGATTTATTTAAAAGCTCTTGTCTACCCATGTTATCAATTAATCTTATGCTTCTGAAAGTATAGTATCAGGATACCCCCTGCTTTTTAATTTATTTAGCAGTAGATCTGCCTGTTATCTGTAATCAGTCTCTAAAGTACAATTTCTCTTCAGATGACCCAGTTGACCCTTCATTATATTTTTTACCCATGGTATCTAATGACCACTAGTATAATGTAGATAGTAATTTGAACTCACAGGTTTAATATAATTTTTACAGATGATAGCATTATTTTTAGATATCAATGTAAGATCCAAATTATCAATTATCAAACAATGAAAAGCAGAAGTGAATTTTAAATTATAATCATTGAGGTTTTTTTGAAGATATTTTACAAAGGACTGAGCCTCATCTTCCCTTCCCTGGCAAATTATGAATAAAATGTCTATAAATCTGCTATACTGCACCAAGCTTGCCCCGAAAAGGCCCCCCCTGCACATGTTCCCTTTCAAACGCACCCATGCACAGGTTGGCAAACTCAGGGCGAATGAGGGTTTTTGGGAGTATTTGAATTCTCCAATATGCTGCAGCACCTTTATCCATATTGGGCATTGCATGTTTGGAAATTTCAAATACTCCCAAAAACCCTCATTACTGAGAGGAAGAACCTATCGGCCAGCCGCCTGGAGATATCATTTCCATACATGTGCAGAGGAGAACGGGTAAGAGACTTGGCGCACGTGAGTTAATTCATCGTTATTTCCGTTCACCCGACATCGACTCTAATCCAAGTGCACTAAGCTGTATTTACATCTTCACAGCACAATATATAAACGGACTCTCCCTATTTAATTACTGACTCTTTGCAAAGGTTCTTTTATTCATATAATTGTGGAGAAGAACGAAGCTGGGACTCGGTGCACGTGGACTGCTGAAACTACCCCCGTACACCCAACACCGGCTTCCCTTTATAATCCTATATCGGAAATGCCAACCTATTTGGCCGATACCTAATACATTGTTGCAATAATTATTCCAACCTAACAACGGTGCTTATCAGATCAATTGACCTATATTGTGCTAACTCTTGGAGCACTTCAATTATAGATGACTATGTGAGATTCTAATTTCATCACATGTAGTCCTTGTTCTACAGGGAAACTATAATTCTGCAATTATTCTGTCAACTATTTTCTTTTAATTGGACCCTATATCTCCAAGACAAGTCATCTTGATTCTGCTTGATCGTTCTCAATTATACTGAATTATACTGAATTTTATATGGTGTATATTTATATGTTTAATAAATTGTTTTATTTTTAAGCAGTGTGTATCTAATTGATGGACCTTATTAGCGTGAATCAACACGAAACAATTGGACGTCTTGGTGGACATGTAACAGATTTATGTATTTTGGATATATAAAAAAAAATTGGGATCACTGGATATAACTTATATAAAAAATTATACACTTCTTTCGAGATGATCCCATCATTATGTGCTTTACATAACAATATTTTTAAAGACTCTTGAAATTTGACTGTAGGATTAAATAACAAAGGTCTTCAGACAGATGTATTATTTAATAGGCTTAAAATTTCTTGTTGATAATATTTAATTTTCGGGGAATATAAAGATGAGAAAAGTTCTAACATTAATGTTAATAAATAATGTGACAACTTTTACTAATATATTAATTACAATCAGTTAAATGTTATTTGATATGGGTTATCATTATTTAACACATAACAGCAATAATAATAACAAAATAATAATTTGGTTGTTATCATGTTATATCATTTGTTAAGAAGTGATGGGTACATAAAATGTATATGTTTTTGAAATTTTGTATTAAAAGTACACCATGATTTGAACACACATACGTGTTGCTTTTGTTCAATTTGATCCCGGTGGAAAGACATTTATTATAGAATTTGGCCACCTTAGTAATCAGTATACCAATGGAGCACGGACCACTCAGGAAAGAGATTCTGGCCCTTCTGCCGTCTGTAAAGGGGGACAGCAGTGACCGTGCCGGTAACAGTCTTAATACATTCCTTTGGAAGACATTCACTTTGCACTTTTTTACTCTCCCCACTTTGGGATTATTAATGGTATTAGTATATGTATATGTATGAAGTATAACAACTTGCAACCGTAAATACTATGTTTCATGTTACCATTTCATGTTCATTAAATATTGGTGTTTTTAAGTCCCCATTGCTTTCTATGTATAATTATAAGCCATTCTGAGTTTATACCATTTCTAAAGTTAATATGTGGTGGATATTCATTGGTGTGCAAAAGCGCTGTTTAACTTTCTTACATTAATCTCATCCTGAATATACATAAAAAAGCAAGACAGAACAAAAAGGGAGCTAATAGTCCTGAAGGAGTAGGCCTCGCTCATAGAAAGGCAGATTTAGCGTAAAGTTTACAGTCAGAACCCCCGCATTCGAGTCCTCCAGATACTTGGTGTGTGGACTCATAACAAAGTAGCTCTCCACCCGGATACGGGTGTAGTTGGCTGTCGTCCTTCCCTCCCCTCTTCTCTTATCCTATTCCTTCCTCTTTTCCAGCCCTTCCCTATCTTTTTTAACCACTTACCTTTCCCAATTTCTTTTTCACAGGTGCCGTATATGTTCTCATTGCTCCCATGCCGCTGACATTCTTATCAGTTAATACCAAAGGACTGAACACCCCTCAAAAGAGGTCAATGTTATTTGCTGCCTTATCTAAAGCTAAGGCTGACGCTGTTTTCATACAGGAGACCCACTTGAAAGATGCCAGCAATCCCTCGTTGCCGGCAATTCTACCCCAGTGTGTTTTATGCAAATGCTAGCTCCAAACGCAATGGTACTGCAATTTTGATAAGTCGTAATGCCCCGCTGGAGATTGCAAATTCGACAGGTGATACAGAGGGCTGATATCTCATTCTAACGGGTTGACTGGGACCCTCAGACGTAACCCTGCAAAAGTATATGCATCCAACACCGGCCAATCATTCTTTCACACGTCTTTTGCAAAGTTACATGCAGAAAGCAAGGGCCAAATAGTGCTTGGCGGGGACTTCAACAAGGTTATATCACACACTATGGACAGATCATCAATACGCTACACAACCCCTACACACACAGGGTCAAAGGCTCTGAACAAACATCTTACTGAGTCCGGACTATTCGATACATAGCGAGCGTTACACCCCACGGTGAAGGATTTTACCTTCTATTCTCACCCCCACCATGCCTATTCCAGAATTGACATGTGGTTAACCTGTGCCTCCCTTATTCAAACCCTCACTAACGCTTCTATTCTCCCCACCGTGTGGACTGATCATTCAATGATCACTATTACCCTGGATATCGGGAGCAGGTCAAATTGGAGGTTGAACTAAACGCTTTTGGGATTTCCACAGTTCCAGGAAGCGGTTACCGCTAAAAATGGCGAATATTTTGAATTAAATAACACCACAGAGGTTAGCTTACCTCTATTGTGGGAGGCCCACAAATCGGAAATTAGAGGAACCATAATTCAGTATGCCTCACAACAGAAGAGGATACAGGAGGCTGCTACTCGGGCACTGACTAAACAACTCCACCTTTTAGAGCAACAGCATAAACAATCCCTGGACCAATCAACTTTAAATAAATTAATAAAAGTAAGAGGCGAACTGCATAATTTGGTAGCAGAGCAAACTGAACGCAAGCTTCACTGGTTACAGCAGCGGTTTTACAAGAAGGGCAATAATGCAGATACCTTACTCGCGAACTGGCTGAGAACCAAAAGGGCTATGCAGGCAATCCCAGGTCTGAGGGATTCTAGTGGCACCTTGTTGCATGATCCGCAGGCCATTAATAAAATATTTGAACAATACTACCACCAATTGTATAACTTACCACAACAAGGCGCGTCAGTCAGGTCCCGCTCACACAGGTTTATTTAGATTCCTGTAATTTGCCCAAGATGAGTGCTAGCGCAGCTCAGATGATTAATGCTGACATCACATTAGAGGAGGTCCAAAAAGCATTGAAGTCTCAGAAAGCGCATAAAGCCCCGGGTCCAGATGGCCTCCCAGCGGCATACTACAAATCATTTGCTACCGCTCTTTTGCCATGGCTCAAGGATTTGTTTAACCATGTGCCCTAGGGTGGCCATTTCTTGCCCGAGTCCACTCGATCAAAAATTGTTGTAATCCCGAAGCCGGGAAAAGACCCCACGGTCTGCTCTAATTACCGCCCGATCTCCCTGATTAATTCGGACCTGAATCTGTTCGCAAAGGTGCTAGCGGACAGGCTAAACAAGTGGCAGATAACACTAGGCGCACCATTAATTTAATTCATCATATTAATTCGACCAAAATCCCTTCAGTCTTATTAGTATTGGATGCCGAAAAGTTCGATCGCCTTTCATGGAATTTTATGATAGCCTCCCTACAGGCTTACGGAATCCAGGGTAATTTCCTGTCCACTATTAATGCTCTTTATCACTCCCCTTCAGCATCAGTTTTTAGTAACGGTCTCTTTTCATCTGTGTTTCTTCTCAAAAAAGGAACGCGTCAGATATGCCCCCTCTCACCACTCACATACGCACTGAGTATCGAACCATTAGCCGCTCGGATACACTAAAACTCTAATATTAGTGGAATAACTGTGAAAGACCGCCAATATAAAATTTCTTTCGGATGATGTGCTTGTAACACTCGCTAACCCACATATTTCCCTACCTAATCTATTTAAGGAACTCTCTGAATACGGTTCATTATCAGGCTACAAAGTAAACAGCTCCAAGTCAGAAATACTACCCTTGTACATCCCCAATGTCAGCCTTCAAGGCTTGAGGGCTAGCTTTAATCTCCAATGGCGCCCCAATTCCCTTAAATATTTAGGGGTCCAGATAACAAAGTCCTACGCGGCATTATATGCGGCCAATTATACCCCCCTTCTTAGGTCCCTGGCCCAAGAACTAGAAAGTGGAAACCACTGTATAACTCCTGGATAGGTCGTATCAATGCAGTGAAAAAGAATCTTTTACCCCGTCTGATGTACTTGTTTCAGACTCTACCAATACATGTTCTGACCTCTGTACTTAAATCATTGCAATCATCTTGCATGCAGTTTATTTGGAATGGTAAAAAGCCCAGGCTCCGTAGATAAATTTTGGCCAAATCTCCGGTTGAAGGGGGTTTGGGCCTACCCCTATAAAAAAATTACCTAGCGGCACAGTTGTGCCACATTGTCACCTGGCATTCCAAACCAGGTACAAAAGTGTGGGTGGTTATGGAAAACAGACTTCTCACTGAGGGAGGGGTGGCGTACCTTCCCTGGCTGACAAAAGCTCACAGACTGGCGGATGCTTCCAAGATTCCCACTATACACTTCACCCTTAAAACTTGGGACACAATTTACAGTAAACATGAACTAACCTCATAACCTTCTCCACTGACACCACTCTGGATGCATCCGCGTTTCCCCAAATGTGCTAACCAACAGACTGTTACTTCATGGTCCAATAAGGGTATCGACCGCTTCCTCCATGTTTTGGGACAGTTTGTCCCCCAGACATTTGCAGACTTTAGGACTAAGTATGACCTCCCACCCACAGCATTTTCCCATACCTTCAAGTCCATAAATTCATACAAACTCAATCCCATGCCAAGTCACTACGACGCCCAATCCAGTTCGTACGTTTTTGTATATATGCAGTGGGGCAAAAAGGAATGATTTCCTTATTATACCATACGGTTCTCCAACCTCCGTCCGAGGAGCGGGAGCCCCATGAGAGGGCCTGGGAAGAGGATCAGGGGGGGCAGGTGGATGATGAGGGATGGTCGGACATTAGGCTTTGCATTGCTAAGGCTTCTATTAATGTGGGAATCTGAGAAAAAGCCTACAAGGTTTATACCCGTTGGTATTTGGTCCCATTGAAACTGCATCTTTTTTACCCATCTGTGTCAAATCTCTGTTGGCGGCATTGTGGGGGGGTGGGATTTTTTCTCACCAT
>WWET01001689.1:83282-104920 GCA_011038615.1 Limnodynastes dumerilii
GGGAACTTAGGGTTAGGCTGTGGGGGGGAACTTAGGGTGAGGCTGTGGGGGGGAACTTAGGGTTAGGCTGTGGGGGGGACTTAGGGTTAGGCTGCGGTGGGGGGGAGACTTAGGGTTTGGGTTAGGGGAAACTCACCTTTCGGAGCATCGTGTTTGGTGCTCCAGGGATCGAATGCTATGTCTCATCGAGAACTGGCTGGGAGTGAATGGCCCTTTCGAAATAGGGCCGTTCGCTACTGGGACCCACACTTGTTGTAAGGCCAGGTGATAAGTCTTAAATTCATATTATGCTCCCAGTTCAAAATGTGTTTAATACAGCACCCCCTTTTCATAATTTGCACACAGTGATGCATGATGGATGTTTGATAATGAATATTTACAATTGTAAAGCGCTACATAATTTGATGACGCTATATAAAAACCTGTTAATATATAATAAATATTTTTTGCACTTAACTGCAGATGTCTTCTCTCTTTGTGGCTGCTAGGCACTATAATGTAGCTCTGCAATGACATAAACACAGGTAACGACAGTACTACATTGAGATAACTTATTTCTAAATAAAGAAACAGAGTTGTTGGTAATTGTCAGCTATACTGCTGGATAAATGGCTCACATTACGTTTCTGCTTGGAGCATGGGAGCCTCATAATAGGGTCCATAGTTTGTCCATCTCTTAATTTGGGTACACATTTTTCCAATACTCTTCATATCTAACTCCTGACCAGACTGTATACACAACCCTATAGCTGACCATTATGTAACACCTAATCCATGATACACAGACACATACTAGGGGGGATCTTCAAGGATCCGGGATCTTTGGGATGGGGCAGTTTAAAGATCAATTTGTACTCAATCCCATTTAAGTATTGACTCCTTACTCTAATTTTTCTCCATCCACTATCTCCCCCATATTCTCTACAGCTCACTCTTATCCTGCTTCCTATATACCCCTCTTCCTTGAAGTCTTAATCCAGTCCATTAAAATCTCATGTGAGTGTTCTAAAACACAATCCTGTAACCAAAATAAAAGAAAACACATCATAGTCACTACGGACCTGATTAACACGTAAGAACGCGATAGGTTTCTTAATATACACAACTAATAGCAAGGAAACTCCCTCGGCACGCCCCCGGTTTTCAGGTTCTTATGTGACTTACGAGTGCCATAGGGCTCCCTAACTGTAGGTTCGCATTTGAATGCGTAGGGCGTCTACTTAGGCACTTAACTGCATAACCGCACCTTCATTTGGTCATTTAAATGCCTCTCTTCACCCAATTCTGCGTATCTGCTGAGTTCATTATTCATGGAACGCCCATTATTGCGTATGTTACTACGAACCTACAGATTATAAGTTTGTAGTGCATAAGCAAACTTAAGTCCAACGCAAATAGCATATAAAAGTTGCTAAGCATGCGCAGTGCATCTGTTCTTAAATATACGCACCTAAAATCAGAAGAATTCTTAAGTGTGAATCAGGTCCTACTTTACAATACAAACAGTGCCCTAGTCTCCACTACAGAATTCCCACTTCATCCTAAAAATAATCACACAATAAAGATCACGGGAGACATTTACTAAATTCGTTTTTTTCAAAATTGCTGTTTTTGGCATTTTTTGGGCGATTTGGAACTAGCAGAATTTACTGTGCAAAATTCGTCAAGAAATCGCCCTAAAAATCTTCAAAAGAAAGAGCTGGATGCGATTTTGTTAAAATCGAAACCCACTTAGAAAAATACCACATGTACACTGAAAATATATATTTTTTAATAAACTAAACATTTACAAATATGTTAAAAATGTACTATGTCTGCAAAAACAAAGCTCCCTTGGCATGCTGCCACTTAAGGTACTAAAAGGCACAGCATGCCCTGCAATACATGTGCATGCTTTCTAGCACTATATGCGGCAGTATGCTAGGGGTTAATAGCATGCCACGCTTTTCATTTTTTACTGAAAATAAATTTTTCAATTATACATATATTTATATATATATTTTTTTAAAACTATTTTTGCACTAAGGGTTATGGAGTGCAGCGATTTTTTTACATAAATTTCCACGATTTAAACATTAAAAAATTGCCACACATCACTGATGATTATAAATTGCCAGCAAAATCGCCCCTTAGTAAATCCGGCCATTTGGAAGCCCAACTTGACCGAAAAATCGCAGCCAAAAAACAACTTTAGTAAATTTACCCCTATATATCTTAGTGACGGCCATACTGTACAGATGCTATAGTAAGTACATAATCTACGTGCGTATCTTTACGATCAGATGAACTGCACATGCCCAGAACCCAAATATATGCAAGTAAACCATGGCCGATTGATTCACATACACGGATATCAGACTTTAGGACTGATGCACGCATCAGCATGAAACGAGTCCCGCATACGTGGCTAGAGGGGCAAGACTCTTAATACAAATGAGCAGCACACGGGCTACTAATGTACAGTATGGGCGTTCCAACAGAGTTTGGACTGATTCACAGGTAGGCGTGCCTTGTGTAAACTAACATACGCACTGGAAAAGGTAGATAGCCCTCAACAACTCATAAGTTGAAGAACCGTATTGCTTACTGTGAGGCCATGCATCATCACTTACTTAGTTCAGCCCCCACCTGCTGGGTGTTTATAATCAATGCAGGTATGTCTTTAAATGAAACAAATAAAGGTACGTTTATTTAATCCAATTCTGATTTTACATTTTTGTGTAAGACTTTAACATTGTAAAGGTTCTATTCGGTTAGAGTTCGTAAAGGTTTTTTTATTTTTTATTTACTTTTAATGTTGTGAACAAACACCATTACATTTACTTATATATGTATTGGTTGTTTGTGTTGTATTTATTTTTTAAATGCTTATTTTTAAAATGTTTTAGGAAAGTCTCTATGTAGTGGATCATTTTATTTTTAACTTTGTAAGTTCATGCAGTATGCGTTTATGTGTTTTGTAAAGTATGTTATGATTATTCTATGTTGAATTTTTAATGGTTACTTTTGTTTACATGTGTTAATGAGAGTATGAGCTGTTTTTATAAAAAAAAAAACAAAAAAACAAACAAACGTTACTTTCCCAAAGTCTAAGCAGTGCGTTTAGTTACGCATCCTTGAATCATAAGCAATTTAAAGTACCTTTACACACGACCGATTCACAGCTAATAAAGTCAACGTACCTAATTATATGCAGGAAAGACGTACATCCTTATGTTACACTCCCGACAGTGTGAGTGGTTAATCAGTTTCTTCTCTGAATCGGCATTGCAGATTTTTCGCGTGCATATATTTAGGTGAGCTCGCAATTTTACACTTAAGTGTGAATCAGGTCCTATGTCTTTTCAGCTTTCCAATATTCTCCCTCATGTCTCTCCAGTCTTCCAATATTCCTCCTTTTGTCTCTTCAACCTTTCTATATTCTCCCTATATGTCTCACCAGCCTTCCAATATTCCCCTCATGTCTCTCCAGCCTTCCAATATTCCCCCTTATGTCTCTCCTGCCTTACAATATTCTCCCTTATGTGTCTACAACATTCCAACATTTCCCCTTATGTCTCTCCAGTCTTTCAATATTCCCTTATGTATGCATCTATTCCTAACCTCTCTCCTTTAACAAGCTCCTATACATTACTTACCTTTGCTCTTCTTCTCTCTGCCTCTCTCCTCTGCAGTGTTCCCTTTATGCTGTGTATGACACTGATGTGACCTCAGACCTGTGTCACAGAAATCTGCAAGTCCAGGAGATTCTTTAAATAAGGGGAGGAGCCAAGAAAAATGGACCATGGAAGGATAACGGCAGTTAGGAGTGAGGGGACTGGTGACAGTTGGCTGGAGAGACTTACACCGCTTTCACATCACCACACTTGAAAAACCTGGGATTTTTCCCTATGAATTGCCATTTAAAAAAAAAAAAAAGCTGCGTTATAAGTACACAAAAACCCTGGAAATTCCCGGGTCTGACCATTTCATATGTGCCTTGAATTTCCCGTGTCTGTTCTGTCAAGCAACTGTCAATCATTCTAAAGAGGAGCTGTTATTGGCTGGAAAAAATGATGACATTTAAAGGGGATTTAACTTTTTGCACAAAATGATGATGTCAGTACAGGGTGGCCATGTTAACTGCATTGCTTTCCATGATGGCTGACAAATCACTTCTGTGTAGCTCAGAGCTCATGGTTTTATGGATGATTTTGCTGTTTCAGACATCAAATGATAGCCTGGTGCAGCTTCTTACACTATGCCAGATGACGCATTGCGACATGGTGAGAAGGGCGCTATTCACGGCAGAGAGGGAGAATACGCTGCTAAAGCATCTTCACTGAACCAGCTGAATAAATCCTTGTTGCAGCTCTATGGACTTGTGTAATAAGTTTTTCTTTATAGCACTGAATGTTTGTTGTGATTTTGTTGTATAGAAAATTTGCTGCTGCAGCATTTAGTGTATTTATCCAGTGAAACGCATTTCACTAAAGTACAGCACCAAACTTCAAAGTGAATTACATTTATTCGAAGACCAATATATTGTATTTATTTATATTACTATATTGTCAAAATAGGATTTAAAAGATATTTAATTTGGGACATGCTAAATAACATTGCCCTTATGCTATAAACCAAGAGAATAAACCCACTGGTTTATGCAGATTCAGCCCTGTGTTCCTTGTTTCATTCCAACAATACTTGGGGTTGGGGACCTTTGCCTCAATATTATACCCCCAGGCTTGTATAATTCTTACTTACATTAATTCTGACGTGCCAACCATTCGCCCCATTACAACTACATTAGTTAAGCATCTGAATCTGGCAGTGCACGTTCACCTATTCAGTGCTTAAAGAGCAAAATTAACTGTGTATTTATTCAGTAAATTACACTTAATTTTTACAAAACATTAAACATATTAGTATACAAAAATATAGAAAAACAGCAAATATTGTCATCACATTTGTAAACTTGTTCCATATCGTAGTCAGTAATCAATGCAACGTGACCTTTAGCAAGGACCAAAGAAAACTTAGGATGGGTACACACTGGAAAATGTCAGTAATGCAGGGTTGCCTACTTTTAAAAGCCATAAATGCATGCAGGGGACAGGGCATAATGACGTGATTTATTCAAAGCGCGTCATTAAGCCCCATCTCTTGTCTATTAATTTCCCCCTTTCTAGGTTTAATATGGATGGAAGCGCGGCATGTTGACACAATTTGCTTCATCAAGTCCCTCCCTGTCCCTAGCGACACTAGGATACTAGTGTTGCCAGGAAGAGGGGCAGGATTTGAGGCTGTGGCCTCAAGCCCTCTGCTGGAGATTTGTAGGCTCTCCCGGGATACCGGGAGAACTGCCCGAATTTCGTGAGTCTCCTGGACGTAATGCAGTAACCCCTGCAGTAATGGCACAATATTGTTACTGTGTAAACACACGATTAAGTCACCAATGTGTGCAGAGTTCACACTGAAGTTATCCCCCACTGGATCGTTCAAATTTTCTCCCATAATGCATTTCTTTAAAGATCGTTCATGTACATACGATCTCATCTTGTATGCTAATGTCATGTAGATAAGAGGCTGGATATACTTATATCATGGTGAAAAAAAGAAAGAAAAAACATAGAAATTCCCCCTTATTCATATCTTTGAAACTGAAAGTACACTCTGAATTTACATAGGCAGATTGTTGCCAACAGCTTAATACACAGTACACACTGAAAATTTGGAGCTCCCAAAAATCAAAAAAGTTTTAGATGATTCTGCAGCATCGTTAAACAGTACACACTGGGAAGATATCTGATAAAACTGTCGTTTAATTATGTAATTTGCAGGATTATTTGCTGAAAAAGCCCCATTGTGTACCCAGCTTTATAATAGCTCATAATCAAACACCTTAGTAACCCAGCATCTCAGATTGGCTGTTGGGAAAATACAGTATGTCAGGATATAGTCAAATATCTTGTGTATAAATTAATATTTGAATATAGAATGATCTTCATTTGGCCAGGATTTGTTCTTGTTTTATGGCACTAGCTTGAGGGATCCTGTAAGTTTATGGCTCCTGTCACTTTTCACAAAGGTGGGTACTGGTGGAGAGAAGCAGTTTTTGCCTTTAAAAAGTGTAGCCCTGATACATAACATGGTACACTTCATGGAACTTTTAAAACAAAAGAGGTGTCCCTTATTTCTGGTCTGTCCCGACCCAGAAAGTTCTTTGTGTAAGTGCTTTCTGTTTTTTCACCTTCTTATTTGATAAGTTTTGCATGTTGTATGTCAATTTTGCTATCCTTTAAGCATTAAGCATTGTGATTCTTATCACATTAAATATCAATTAATAAGTTCATACGTTCTTACGGATTCACGTGTCAGACCAGCTTGGTTATTAAACGATACTTAATGGTAACAGAAGGGATCATTCTGAGTTTAGGATAATTCTGATAAAGTAAAATTGTGTTCGATTTGTGTAAAGGAGAACCTCCTGTGAATCGTCTTGGTGGTAGTTCATTAATAATAAGTCATATTTGGGGGGGGGCATTCGTCATCGTGGAACAGAGCAGGTGGTTGTTGTAAGGAAGTCCTTGTGTCCCAGATAAGTCACAAAAGCCTCAGGTGAGGTCAGGGTTGTGACAGTGCTATAAGGTAACACTACTAGGTTGATGTCCATGTTAAATAGACAAGCTATCAAAAAAACCTACAATCAAATGAAAACCATCCAACTTTTAAAATGAAACATACCAAAAATAACAGGATAAAAAACAAAGTTAAATAGTTCTAAGCACAAGTATGATACTTTTTTTTATCAACAGATGTACAACATACTAGAATCCCTCATCTAGAGTTAACAAAAACACTTTTAGAACATGTGAGCTTTTAGTATTTTATTATAGGCTAACATTAAATTATACAGATATATAATTCATTATAAAAATAAAAGACTAAAACCAAAGGTTAATTTAGTTGCTCAAATTAATATATAAAGATGGAAAACTATATTAAAAGATTTTTTTTGCCCCCATATGGAAGCAATTGTTCCCAAGTAATCCCAAGCAAATAGTAGGTCTTTTATATTGCTGCCTAAACATTAATATAAATTACCAAATGTAGTATATCATTATATAAAGACTCAAGATGATCACATGGAAGGCTTATTATGATTATTATGTTAGGGATAAACTTTTATTATATATATATACACACACACACATGAAAGAGGGAGAAATCTTTACAATGAAAAACTAGAAAAAGAGTTGCTTCAGTCACCAAAATTTTATTTAGTCCCATAAAACCAAACAAAAAAAATAAGTAAAAACCTAAACCTCACTTTTAAAAATTTCAAAACACTGGCACACAAAATACCTAGAGTTTCTTTTATATGGCATGAATAATTCTGACACCCCTTCAGTCTTGGAACAATTTGGACATTACTAAAAATGGCAGAGCGGTTTATATGTAGTAAACTAAAGTGTATAACCTGATTTGAGAGTAGACCCTTTTATCACTTTCCAACAAAGGGGTTGAAATTGCAAGTGGAGATGTCTTGATATTAAAATGTGCATACAACACAGGTATGTCCTTTCTATGTATACCGATTCAGCTTTCCCACTAGCCGCCATTTTGTTTGCAGGTAGTCAAGAACTGATGGTAGTGGTTAGATGAGCCCTTGCATGGATGAGTAATTGCGGATCCCCATCCACTGCTTGGGGTGCTACGTTGCTCCAGACAGATCATCTGCTCTATAATGTATGTACATGGGGAACACTTTAAATTGAAAATTATCAATGGAGAAATTTGTTTTATGAAAAGGCAAAAAATACTTTATATTTGACCAAGAATGCTGTTTTGACAAAGTATTTGGTTTGTACCAGACATAAGGTATGATTTCTGGAACAAAGAAGAATTATGATAGGGGTCCAATATCAGCATTATTAGTATAGTGTTTATTGAGTAATATAACATATATTAACTACTACCACAGACCGTATTGTTGGTTCATGGGATGTTGCCAGTGCATTCAAAATGCTCAACAAATAAAAAAAGATAGACTGCTGCAAACTAAGGTTAGGGCTTATGGGGAGTGTTAAGGATAGGCTGCAGGACATGGATGGTTAGGGCTCAAGAAAGAGGAAGGATAGGGTTAGGGCCTAAAGGGAAGGTTAGGGTAAGGCTGCAAAAAAAAATGGAGGGTTAAGGTTAGGCAAGGGTTAAGTTTAGCGTTAGCGTAAAAGGCAATATGTCTATATATCTGTAACAATCTCTAACACTCAAATCTATTTTATTTATTACACGTAATACAACAAAAGTAGCAGTCAAACTTAAAGACCACCTGCTGCTACATAGCCTACTGAAATAATGAGCCAAGTTACAAGTTATAAATAACATTCAGTGTGTCAAGCCTAGGAAAGTTTTGAAAACATAGTACGTCTCCAGGCCCTGCATATTTCACTACAGCCGAAATGGAAACATACAGCAAATACTAGGGTAAGAACAAATGGTAGATAAATATGGTTGAGAGCAGATTTAAGGGAGAAGGGCAAAGGAAGATTATAATTATCTCCCATATGAACAAACATGCCAGTTATGGGCCCTTATGTCAGCTTATCCTATGGGTCTCCTGACAGAATACAGATTATTTTATTCATTTTTTTCTGAGGTACTGGTTGTGAAGATATGTTATTCAAGTGAAGGGTTCAAACCTACCTGTTAAAACCCCACTATGGACTGAGGAATATCTAATAGAATATACAGAGAGACCAAGGATATAGACACCTGGGTTGGAGGGGCCCTGGGTGGCTGCATTACAATAATCAATGCATGTAAGCTAAAGGACTTTGCTGATATGACAACCATGTAACCGAAAGCAGATAGACTATATTGGTGCTAAGCAAATAATTGGTTCTCACTGTTCAAATATATGATAGAGATCTATAGCTCTATAGGGAAGACTAGTCCCAAGAAATAAACAAAATTACTACAAAGGAGCGCTAGTTGAATTCTATTAAAGTATTTACTACCATAGACTACTAATTAATAAGATCAATCAGATACTACGTAATAATATAAAAAAATTATAATTAACAATAGGAATTATAATGGCAAAAATATATACCGTATAATATATAAAAATATATCAGTAAACAGCACATATAAATATGAAGTAGAATATGAACTGTAGTTTCCTATTAGCTGAATTATAGATGTAGAGACATTGGCTCAGATCCTGGGCTATGGATGCCAGGGGAATTATGCAATCATGCGCACATCATAACTACGCTAGCGCACCGACCAGCGTACGTAGCGTTAGTACGTTAAAGGGGCCGGCCAGCTAGTTACATGTGCAGTATCTCTCCATATAGGCAGAGATAGGCATTTAAATTAGGGAGCGGGTGGGAAAAGGCCCCTTATGACAAGGTCTGCGAACTTACGATCGCAAACCAAGTCGTAAATTTTAAGGTAGGAATCTGGACACGTAAGTTTTTACTACCTTGAGCGGGGAGTGCAGGGAGCGTGCACTCCCCACTATGCTGTAGTAACTAAAGACCATGAACGTCCGTAAGACGTGCGTTGGTCTGGATACAGCCCATTATTTGTAGATCACGTTTGTTGGAATAAATCTTATTCATAGAATAATGCACCAGAGATAAATAATCAATCCTCTTAATATATATTTTGTAAGCTAGTGCACCGACCAGCGTACGTAGCGTTAGTACGTTAAAGGGGCCGGCCAGCTAGTTACATGTGCAGTATCTCCGCCATATAGGCGGAGATAGGCATTTAAATTAGGGAGCGGGGTGGGAAAAGGCCCCTTATGACAAGGTCTGCGAACTTACGATCGCAGACCAAGTCGTAAATTTTAAGGTAGGAATCTGGACACGTAAGTTTTTACTACTCCAAGAGATACTGAATGTCTTTAGATGTAAAAAGATAAAAATATACCTTAGTACACTCATAATGTAAAAAAACTCCCAGGCGAGTATTTAGCATTCTGAAAGACCGGTGCAGGTGGAAACTTCGAGGCAATGAAATGATGGGCTTCCACTAAATTAACAGTATACTTGAATATCTTAATATACCCAGTACTGCTACCCACAGGAGATTTTATGAGACAGTAATACACTGTATTTAGTTGATTCCTTCTGAAAGAAGATTAAGAGTTATCTCTGCTGTAAACAGTAACAAATTACTTCCATTTAGAATAGTTCTTTATCCAAATAACCATCCTTAGTTGTGCCGTTAGCGCCTCTGGTGGTACTGGCTGTTCACGTAATCATAAAACCTTGAGAAACCTTCATTGTGGTCAAATCCAAATGGGTATGTATTCGGTGCAATACCGCCTAAGGTGCAAACCACAATGAGAAAAATATATATACACATTTTTTTTTATATTAAAATAAATGATATAGTGCGCAGGCATATGCAATTTATGTAGGACTTAAGAAAGGGGTGGGTCTTACCAAGCCACTGTAAGCTATGCAAAAGAGAAGAAATATATGAAGCGTTAAATCATACCGTACTACTCTTGAAAAATACTACTACTACATGAAAACAAGAAATTAGGTTCAAAATGAGAATAAAAATGAAATAAAAAATTAGATGAATAATACAAAAGCACATCTTAATTAATAATCAGCATCACAACCATTAAACCATACACACAAGAAAGAGACTACTAGTACCATCAATTAAAAAAAAAAAACAGCTTTTTTTAGGTGCGTATATTTAAGAAGGGATATACTGCGCAGGCATAGGAACTTAACATATGCAATTTATGTAGGACTTAAGGGGTGGCTCTGGATCACCATTACGAATCTATTTCCTCCAGGTTCATAATGACTTAAAAATGAAGGGACATGCCGAGTAAACTTAAAAACGAAGATAAGAAGATTGGATGGAGGGAGCCATTAAAATGAGGAAATCTGGGTACGGTTAGGCAAAAATTTTCTTAATTGGCCGTCCTACGCACACAACTGCGAACCTAAAGACAAGGTAGCCCTATGGCATTTGTAAGTTGGATAGGAAGCTGTCAGGGGAGTCGCCTTGCTACTTTTTGCATATAATTCAGAACCTACATCATTCTTAAGTGTGAATACGGTCCTTCAGCCTAATTCTGTAATGTACTTAATGCAATCAATTTATAGTTCTATGACCCCCATATATTGCAAAGATAAATTTACCTGTGTGCATCAGGACATTAATCAAACACATACACTTTATTGACAAAAGTATTTGCTCATACCTGTTAAGTATTGAATTCTGGTGTTTCAACCAGATCCATTGCCATAGGTGTATAAAATGAAGCACCTAGCCATGCAATCTCCATTTGCAAACATTTGTGATACAACATGAGTTGTTCTGAAGAGCTCAAGCATGGTACTGTGATAGGATGCCACCCTTCCAATAAGGTGGTTCGTGAAATTTTATCCCTGCTGGATATTCCACGGTAAACTGTAAGTGATCTTTGTCACAATCGGCGGCAGATGCCGCCGGACTTACCCGCAGCCACGCTCCTCCGGTCCCGTCAGCGTGCAGCGGTCCTGTCTGATAGGATGCCACCCTTCCAATAAGGTGGTTCGTGAAATTTTATCCCTGCTGGATATTCCACGGTAAATTGTAAGTGATATTATTAAAAAGTGGAGGTGTTTAGGAAGAACAGCAACTCAGCCACGAAGCAGACCACATAAAATTACAGAGCAGAGTCAAAGACTGCTAAGGTGCATGGGGCCTGATCCAGAGTTCCGCCAGTGCACTGTGCGTACTAACGCACAGCGTAACGGCATGCACTCCCCCTGAGGCCGGCGTAAATACACACTGTTACGCCAGCTGAAGCCTACCCTAACTTCAGCCAGAGTAACAGTGTGTAAATACGCCAGCCACAGGAGCATAAGTGTCCTAACCCCTCCCCCGCCTTTCTTGCCTAACTGTTGCGTAGTTACAGCGAGGAACGCCCCCTCGCCGTAACTATGCAACAGGTAGGGACGCCCAATCCTAAGGAACGGGTTTCCCTAACTACGCCTGGCAACATCTGCCCGGAGCATGCGCAGATCGGCAGAAATGCCGATCTTACACATCCAGAACTCTGGTGGTGCAACTCTGGATAAGGTCCATGTGTGTAAAAGTCACCAACACTCTGCTAATTTAATATCTGAAGCGTCCCAAACTTCCGCTGGCATTAATGTAACCACAAAAACTGTGCGGCAGGAGCTTAATGGAATGGGTTTCGATGGTCCAGCAGCTGCATCAAGCCTCAAATCACCAAGTCCAATACCAAGCATCAGATGGAGTGGTGTAAAACACCGACTGTGGAACAGTGGAAACATGTTCCATGGAGTGATGCTTTTCTATTTGGCAGTCCGATGTGTGACTCTGGGTTTGGCGGATGGGGGAAAAACATTACCTCCCTGACTGCATTAAGCCAACTGTGACGTTTGGTGAAGAAGGGATAATGGCATGGGGCTGTTTTTCAGGGTTTGGGCTAGGCCGCTTATCTCTAGTGAAGAGAAATCTTATTGCTTCAGCATACCAAGTCATTTTGGATAATTCTATGCTTCCAACTTTGTAGCAACAGTTTGAAGAAAGCCCTATTCTATTCCAACATGACTGTGACTGAGTGCACAAAGCAAGAACTATAAAGACTATCACAAACCGCAGCAGACGCCGCACTTACCTGTGTCCTGGTTCCCTGTCTGTACCTTTCTCCCGGAGCACAGGTCCTCGTAGTCGTAGGAGACTGTCACTGAAACAGTGACAGCCTCAGGCATACTCACCAGTCTAGACGCGGCGTTCTCCACGTGGGATTCAGGCGGCAAGTGCGGCGGTGCTCTGGTCCATGGGCGCCGCCATCTTGGACTGGTCACATGACGGCGCTCCTCCAATAGACTCAGTGTTCTCCGGTCCTCCAGCCAATCAGTGCACAAGGCGCACTATTTAAACCCTGTGCACTGTTCCAATGTTGCCAGAACAACTAGGTCCTCTAGATGCCTGGTACTCCTGCATTGGGCTCCTGCTTGATCCAGTCCTGTTTGGTCCAGTCCTGCTTGGTCCAGTCCAGTGGTCCAGTCCTGTTGGTCCAGTCGCTTGGTCAAGTCCTATTGGTCCAGTCCTGCGGTTCAGTCCTGTCGTCCAGTCCTAAGGTCCAGTCCTGAGTTCCAGTCCTGCGGTCCAGTTGGTTCAACCCTGCTGACATCAGTTCTGCTAACTCCGGTCCCGCTGACTCCAACTCCACAGTACCTGCTGCCTGGATTCATCCTACCCAACTCTACCACCAACTCTACAGCATCTGCTTTCCGGATTCACCTTATCATCACTCTACAGTTTATTCCGCCCGGACTTTAATGCTACAGCTACCCAAGGGTAGCCTCCTGCTACTACTACCCTCATCCACCAGGGTGTACCCCTGTTCACGGACTTTTGCTTTATCCCAGTGCACATCCAATCCTCTTGGTCCCCCTGCACCTCCAGATTCATAGACTATTGTTGTGTTCATTTCCTGTATGCACACGTCCTTTATTAAACCAGCTCACTTCCAATTCCAGCCATCTCAGTTGTATTCATCTCTGACACCCGGGACAGATCCCAAACACCCCTTGAACGTGACAAAGACATGGTTTGAGGAGTTTGATGTGGAAGAACTTTACTGGCCCACACAGAGCCCTGACCTCAACCCCATCGAGCACCTTTGGGATGAACTGGAATAGGGATTGTGAGCCAGGCCTTCTCGTCCTACATTAGTACCTGACCTCATAAATGCTCTACAGAAAGAATGGGTACAAATTGCCACAGAAACACTCAAAAATCTAGTGGAAAGCCTTCCAAGAAGATTAGAAGCTGTTATAGCTGCAAAAGGGGGACCAACACCATATTAAAGTATATGTATTTGAATACATTGGGGTAGATCCAGAACTCCGCTTGCAATAAGTTTACTCGCATAGCATATTTACGCACGTGTACTTTCTATACACTCCCCTAGGCACACCCCTTGAAAGTACGTATTTTGTCCGAGTTCCGCTTTCCAAACCCTACCTTAACATTTGCCCACGTAACCGATGTGATCCGCTCACGTACGGATGTGCAACACGTATTTACGCAGCTAAGCACGCCCATACTGTACACTTTAAATACAAACCCCCGCCTACATAGCGTATTTCAGACGTATTTTTGACTCACGTAAAATTGGCACGTCCACACATACGGATTTACGCGACAAATACGTAAATGGCCCATACGTTCACACGTTCTTGTCGGTGTAATAATTAGGCATCCGAATACTTTGTCCATATAGTGTATAAGTCCATGTGGTATGCTTACCAGTCCCATATCTATAAAAAAAAATTAGTACTCTGTTAAAAAATATATTTTAAATCAATGAATACACTTGATTCTGTAGTACTAGGCTGACAGCACAAGTCTGTGCTGCCAGTTCTCTTCACAAAGGGAGAGCGTTAGCTGCTTACCCCTACACTCCAGGGCTCTGTGTGTCCTGCAGTTTAAATTGTTCAAGTGTCAATTAAGGTCAATAGAAGCAGGGAGAATGTATTATCGGGTGCAATGTATGTGTGAGATAATAAAAAAAAAAGAATGCATTTTGGGTTGCACTGTGTGAGTATATGGGGTGCAGTGTATATACGGGGTGCAGGAGGTATGTGTTGGAGAAAGAGGTAAGGAGAAATTATTATGGGGTGTACTGTGTGTGTGATAGAGGTAGGGAGACTGTATAATTAGCTGCAATGTGTGTGAAAGAAGGGGAGGAACATAGAAAGTGACGGCAGATAAGAGCCACATGGCCAATCCATTCTGCCCAGTTCTTTATTTAAAACTATACTGACCCAAGACCCTATTTACCCTCAATTGAGTTTGAGATTTAGGATATCCTTATATTTATCCCAAGCCTGTTTAAACTGTTCTACTGTGTTAGCCTCAACCACCTCAGATGAGAGGCTATTTCACTTATCAATCATCCTTTCAGTGAAGTAATTTTTTCGCGCATTTCTTCTGAATCTACCACCCTCCAGTCTATATTCATGCCCTTGAGTTCTATTACACATCTTCCTTTGAAAAATGCCACCCTCCTCTAGCCGGTCACAGCCCTTGATATATGTGAAAGCTGCTATCATATCACCCCCTCTCCCTTCTCTGCCCCAAGTTACACGTTTAGTTCCTCTACCCTTTCTTGGTATGTTTTGTGAAATATGCCATTAACTATTTTAGTTGCTCTTCTTTGTACAGTCTCTAATGTATTTATGTCTTTCTAGAGATATGGCTCCAGAACTGAACACAGTAATTCTAGGTGAGGTCATAGTACCAACGATCTATAAAGGGGCATCACTACTTCTCTCTTTCTGCTACTAATTCCTCTCCCTATGCAACCAAGCATCTGACTTGCATTTGTCATTGCTTTATTACACTGCTGGAAAACCTTTAAGTCACATGAAATAATGACTCCTAGATCCCTTTCCTCCTCAGTAGCTTCTAATGTTGTGAAATTAATTATATATTAAGCTTTAGGTTTTTTTTGCCCCAAGTGCATGATTTAGCATTTTTTCGCATTAAACTGCAGTTGCCACACTCTTGGCCATTCCTCCAGTCTACCTAGATCATCTCTCATTTTGTGTACCACTCCCTGCTACATATCTTTGTGTCATCTGCAAAAGGGCATATTTTCCCCTCGATACCACAGGCAATATCACCTTTAAAATATTAAATAGCACTGGTTCAAGTACAGAACCCTGGGGTACTCCACTAGTTACACCTTACCATCCCCAAAAAGTATTCAATTTACTACAACCCAACCAAGATCATATCCATGCAAATATCTTTAAGTCCAATCTCAAAGTTTCCAGCTTATTTAATAGTCCGCGATGTGGCACAGTGTCAAAAGCCTTTCTAAAATTTACATATGCTATGTCTACAGCTCCCCCTTTATCTAATATTTAGTGACCCAGTCAAAAAATTCATTAAGATTTGATTGACATGATCTTCTCCCAGTAAATCCATGCTGCTTGGGATCCTGTAAGTTACTGGATTTAAGATACTGTACAATTTGTTCCTTTAACAGTGTTTCCATCAGTTTCTCTACTGATATTAGACTCACTGGTCGGTAGTTTGCCGCTTCTTCCCTACTGCCACTTTTATGTATAGGGACATTTGCTATTTTCTAGTCCTCTGGAATCACCCCAGTTATTAGTGACCGGTTGAATAGTTCAGTTAATGGTTTTGCCTGGATCCCTCTAAGCTCTTTTAGTATCCTCGCATGTATCCCATCTTGTCCCACTGATTTCTCCACTTTCAGCATTGAAAGCTCTTTTAATACCTGCTCCTTAGTGAAAGTAGTAGAAATTGCCCCCATTGTATTAATAGCCTTTTTATTAAAAAGTGGTTCCTTCATCTCTCTTTCCTTTGTTAATATTGAACAGAAATACTTGTTAAAATTATCTGCCATAGCCCTTTCACCCTCAACAGGAATCCCATTCTCTGTATTGAGCCTTACTATACCTCTTTGGTTTTTCGCCTTTCATTTATATACCTAAAAAAGCTTTTTCCCCCTCTTTGTAGGGTCAGTTTTTCCTCAGTTTGTGCCTTTGCTGCCCTGATTACCTTTTTAGCCTCCTTCTGGTTTGCAAAATACTCCTCCCTGTCATCAATATTCTGAGTTTGCTTATAATTCCGAAAGGCCATCTTTTTTGCTTTCACTATAGTTGCTACCTCTTTTGTAAACCAAATTGACTTTTTTCTAACTTTTCACATACACATTGCCGGGACTGCTGCGTCCAGGCACTGTGTATGTGTTGCTATGGCAAAACAGCGCCATTTTCAGCGTGAAAACAGCGCTATGTTGCCATAGCAACACATACACAGTGCCTGGACGCAGTGGTCCGGGCTCTGTGTATGTGACTACAGTGTCCGGGAAGTAAAAGCCCCACGCAGGGCCACGGCAGCCAGTACAGAGCCGCCACTGTACTGACTGAAAAATTTTTGGGAGATATCTTAAAATTTATTAAAAATCAAAAACTAAGGAATCACATGTACATAAGTATTCCCATAAGTATCCACAGTCTTTGCCATGAAGCTCAAAATTGAGCTCAGGTGCATCCTGTTTCCACTGATCATCCTTGAGATGTTCCTACATCTTAGAGTCCACCTGTGGTAAATTCTGTTGATTGCACATTATTTGGAAAGGCACACACTTGTCTATATAAGGTCTCACTTGACAGTGCATGTCAGAGCACAAACCAAGCATGAGGTCAAAGGAATTGTCTGTAGACCTCTGAGACAGGATTGTCTCAAGGCACAAACCTGGGGAAGGATACAGAAAAATATCTGCTGCTTTGAAGGTCCCAATGAGCACAGTGGCCTCCATCATCCGTAAATGGAAGAACTTCAGAACCACCAGGACTCTTCTTAGAGCTGGCTGGCCGGCTAAACTGAGCAATCGGGGGAGAAGGGCCCTAGTGAGGGAGGTGATCAAGAACCCGATGGTCACTTTGTCAGAGATACAGCATTCCTCTGTGGAGAGACGAGAACCAGAGTGTCCATGAGGACAACCATCTCTGCAGCAATCCACCAATCAGGTAAAGTGGACATGACGGAATCCCTTCTTAGTAAAAAGCACATGGCAGCCCACCTGGAGTTTTCCAAAATGCACCTGAAGGACTCTCTGACAATAAGAAAAAAAATTCTCTGGTCTGATGAGACAAAAAGTGAACTCTTTAGCGTGCATGTCAGGCGTTATGTTTAGAGGAAACCAGGCACCGCTCATCACCAGGCCAATACCATCCCTACATGAAGCATGGTGGCGGCAGCATAATGCTGTGGGGTGTTTTCCAGGAACTGGGAGACTAGTCAGGATTGAGGGAAAGATGAATGAAGCAATGTACAGAGACATCCTGGATGAAAACCTGCTCCAGAGCCCTCTTGACCTCAGAATGGGGCAGCGGTTCATCTTTCAGCAAGACAACGACCCTACACACACAGCCAAGATATCAAAGAAGTGGCTTCAGGACAACTCTGTGAATGTCCTTGAGTGGCCCAGCCAGAGCCCAGACTTGAATCCAATTGAACATCTCTGGAGAGATCTGAAAATGGCTGTGCACCAATGCTTCCCATACAACCCGATGAGAGGTGCTGTAAAGAGAAATGGACGAAACCACCCAAAGACAGGTGTGCCAAGCTTGTGGTATCATATTCAAAAAGACTTGAGGCTGTAATTGCTGCCAAAGGTGCATCAACAAAGTATTGAGAAAAGGTTCTGAATACTTATGTACATGTGATTCCTTTGTTTTTTTATTTTAAATAAATTTGCAAAAATCTCCCAAAAACATTTCACGTTGTCATTATGGGGTATTGTGTGTAGAATGTTGAGGGGAAAAAATGTATTTATTCCATCTTGGAATAAGGCTGTAACATAACAAAATGTGGAAAAAGTGAAGCACCGTGAATACTTTCCGGATGCTTTTTGTATCTAAGAAAGCCAGTATTCAAAATAAAGAGATTCCATCAAAAATTAAACAACCTCCTTTTCTCAATATGCTTGTTATAAATTACAAGCTGCCCTGCTCAATCTACTTTGAACTACAATATAATTTGTAATCTGTGCCAGTAACCTATTATAAGATTTAAAAATGTAAAATTTGTATGAATTATTTATAAATTTGGTATTGTTCTTTTTACGAACATGATATGCTATAAAAAATGTATTGCTACCCAGGCTGAGATTAGTATTTGTACATGGCAGCTTATTTTTATATATAGAAATCTTTTTAGCTGCTTCTCTAATGGAACTGTTTATATTAAAGAAACAGATTAGAAAATATTTGAAGTAATTAACTAGATAATCATTAATCACATGTGAACAGTCATACAATGTGATAAAGTACATTTATTAGGAAATAAAAAACTATGTTTTTCATGGTATTATTCCAAGCTGGAAAAAAGGGTTATTTAGGAAACTTTTTCTACAAGATTTGAAGAAAAAAAAAGTTATAACTGCTGATACTTTCTATTCTTAAGTATATATAAAAAATTACGTGGATGAGAGATATAGTCACACTTTTATTACACTTTAATAATATGTGATTACTTTGTACTAAAACATTTATTAAAACTTTTTCAATGCATTCTTATAAACACCTAAATTAAATCAATAATACACACTTAATCGATTGTTCTTTATGTGTCAAAATGAATACTAGTTCTTATGATTATGAGACATAGATTTCTACAAATATTACCATTTAAAGTTTATCATGGCATGAAATTGTTAGATGAATTTGTTGTCAATAGCAAGAGAACTTGGGACTCATAGCAAACTTGTTGGTTTCCACTACAACTGTGGTAGATATACTAATATTTTTTAAATCTTGTAGAACAGCAGACATTAGATATCACTCCTCTGGAGTATTCGGATGGTATTATTTGTACAATCACTGCATCCTATCATTCACTTTATATTTCATTTAAGGGAGTACCAGAGACATTGGGGTAGATCCAGAACTACGCACGCTCGTGTTTTTACGCTAGCCGCTTGAGTAAAAGCGTCCATTAGTACTTACTGCGCATGTGAGCGGCAGATGTTACCCTACGTAAATAAGAGCGTAATGGCCAGTAACGTAACTGCAGTGCCAGCCATATGACAACCGTAATTACGCTTCGTAGGCTGGGTGAGGCATTTAAATTGTACAGTATGGGCGTGCTTAGCAGCGCAGGTACGTGCATCCATTACGGCCGACAGGAGTTACGATTGGAAAAGTTAAGGTAGGGTTTGGAAAGCGTAAGACGGCTAAAATACGTACGACTGAGGGGAGTGCATAGTAAACACGCTCCACTAGGAAACGTAATAGAAATGTAGCTCTGGATCTGCCCCGATGCCATTGATGTGTAGGCACTAGAGCAGCCTTCACCAACCATGACAAGACTGGCTTCCAAAGTTCTTTACAAAATACATGCTGGCACTGAACAGACTCTGCCAGAATCTCCTCGCGCATCAGAGGTGAAAGAAGAAAACCATGGAAAAGCCATCATCATAAAGACGATAGTGTGTTGTAGTGGCTGCTCGCCATGGTGTGGAACTGAATGTAGTGGCCAAATATGATGACATACCTGCACATCAAAATGTGTATTATATACCGAAGAGAAAAAAAGGATTTCAGTCTAGTTCTATATGAGGTCCTCAACAATATGTTAGAGATCTTTTAAGACAAATTCTTGTTGTTGCCACATTATTTAAGTATATACTGTAGGGATTTGTGTGTATAGAAAAGGATTTCCAAAATAAGGATTACCACTTGAATTTCTGCCTAAAGTGGATCTGCTGCCATCTTAACTGGCTATGTCTACCTGTGCATTGTACAACAATTCATGTTGTATGTACAGAATGACAAAACAATAGCAGTTTCCTATTACATATGACCCTACCAGGGTGTATAGTGGCATTTTTAGTTTGCATAATAAGGTGTAGACGTATGAGTATGATGCAACTCATACTAATAATCACTCATTAAAAAAATCAACTTACTTTACTCCCCACAAATAATTGGCAGTAAGGGGTAGATCCAAAACTACGTCCGACCTCCATAGACGGCCGTAATTCTATGAATAGCTATTGCGCATGCGTAGTAGCTATTGTACGTAATCTGCGTATCGTTTCGATACGTAGATTGCGTATATGCGGTCGATACGTAGATTGCGTATCGAAACGATACACAGATTACGTACAATAGCTACTACGCATGCGCAGTAGCTATTGTTCATTGAATTACAGCCGTCTATGGAAGACGGACGTAGTTCTGGATCTACCCCTGTCCTCAATAACCTATTCTATGTACAGTAAAGAGATCACATAAATACATTACAGATATTATAATGTCATTAAGACATGCAGACCTGGATACCGGTCATTAACAAAACATTGTATTTTACTTTACAGTTCTGTTGAATTTCTACTGTATGCTTTATTATACAATATCCTATAACCTTTGTTAGATCATTTTAAAATGTCTGCAAAATTCTGTCAGAATTTTTTTTTAATTTCACTGCTAAATACAATTACATTATCTCACTGGTGTTAGCCGCATAAAAACTGTAAATACCACCAGATGAGTGACCTATGGTTTTTTCTTGCTCTGTTTTGGGATATATCACAGCCTCTGTTATCTGCCATCTGTGTCCCAGAAGAGTATTGTGACATCACATGTACTGTATCTCTGGGACACAGATTACAGAGACAGAAATTGTGACATATTTGAACTAAGGAGCCAACAGAAGGCACTATATTAGAAGAGCATGTGAATAATGAAGTGAAACTTTTACTGTGAAGGTGAATTATTTACCTGAGAATTACAGTAAGTTCAAAAAGGAGTTGGGGTACTACAGTGTGGCATAAGAACTGAAAATACTGCAGTGAGGCAAAGCAAAAAACTAAAAAAAATACTACAGTGGAGGCAAAAATGGACTGGGCTACTATTGTGGAGCATAAAAAGTACAAAAAAGGACTTGAACGCTGCACAAAAAGACATGAGGGCACTACAGTGGGACATAAAAGCTCTACTATAGTTGGGCATATAAAGTATTGAGCTCATAATCACTGAGGTTAGAGAAATGGGGATTAGAAATTGCCTTTCATTATTTCTTTGATATATTGGGATATATATATATGGCCTGGT
>WWET01001689.1:106594-133357 GCA_011038615.1 Limnodynastes dumerilii
CACAATCCAAGATGCTTGAAGTCCAGTGTGAAGTTTCCACAGTCTGTGTTGATGTGGGGAGCCATGTCATCTGCTGGTGTTGCTCCACTGTGCTTTATTAAATCCAGAGTCAATGCAGCCATCTACCAGGACATATTAGAGCACTTCATGCTTCCTTCAGCAGACAAGCTTTATGGAGATGGTGACTTCATTTTCCAGCAGGACTTGGCACCTGCACACACTGCAAAAAGGAACCAAAACCTGGTTCAATGACCGTGGGATTACTGTGCTAGATTGGCCAGCAAACTCGTTGGACCTGAACCCCATAGAGAATTTATGGGGCATTGCCAAAAGAAAGATGTGAGACATGAGACCGAACAATGCAGAAGAGATGAGGCCACTATTGAAGCAGCCTGGTCTTCAATAACACCTCAGCACTGCCACAGGCTGATAGCATCTATGTCACGCCGCATTGAGGCAGTAATTCGTGCAAAAGGGGCCCAAACCAAGTACTGAGTACATATGCATGATTATACTTTTCATAGGGCTGACATTTCTGTATTTAAAAACCTTTTTTTTTATTGATTTCATGTAATATTCTAATTTTGTGAGATTTTCATTTTGGGGTTTTCATAAGCTGTAAGCCATAATCAACAAAATTAAAACAAATAAAGGCTTGAAATATCTCACTTTGCATGTAATGAGTCTATATAATATTAGTTTAACCCAGGGTTGCCGACTCTCCCGGAATGTCCGGGAGACTCCCGAAATTCGGGCAGTACTCCCGGTATCCCGGGAGAGCCAGCAAATCTCCCGCAAGTGATTTGAGGACCGTGGTTTCACTGAAACCACGGCCTCAAGTCCTGCCCCACTGCCTAGCAACACTAGTATACTAGTGTTGCTAGGCACAGGAAGGGACTTGATGACGCAATTTGCGGCATCAAGCCCCGACCCGACCCCTATTTCAAGTAAAAACAGGGCAGCATGAGCCAGGGGGCAGAGCCTAAAGACGCGATTTGCATAACCCGCGTCATTAAGCCCCGCCCCCCGCATGCGGCGCTAGCTTCTCTCCGGGATCTCCCGGAGGGAAGCTGCCAAAAGTCGGCAACCATGGTTTAACCTTTTAAACTGAATTACTGAAATAAATGAACTTTTGCACGATATTCTAATTTTTCAAGTTAAACCTGTATATTTCTATACAAAGTAAGAACATATCCCTACAGATGTCTATAGCCAAGAGGATCTTAAAAGGTAGGTATTTATAGTGTGGTTTGTGGCTTGGGTGTACCCAAGGGTGTACTTGTGGCTTGGGTGTACCCAAGTACGGTCAGTAAGACTTTGGTGTACTCCATTGTATTATCTCTTAGTGAAATAGGGTAAATGGGCTAGATGATGCAAATATTTAAACAGTAATTACTTATATTACAGTATAAAAGTTAAATACATCCATTGAAAAATTTGGCCTGTATGTTTAAGTATAATATTTTGATGCAGTATAATACAAATCACCTTCATGGTGAGACATAATGAAGCAGGATATGATTGTTATCTGGGTGAGTCACTGCCATGCTGTTGCGCACCTCCTCAGCCTCCCAGCAGATATTTTAGTGTCAGCAGGTGCATGTTCAGAGAACACTGTACACCTACTAGGAATCCGTGGGATGTCTTACTTTATCACCACACAATTTTCTGAGCCAAGGATAAGGCCATCTTTAGCGTCCACAGACAATGCATCCACGTGGCCTACACATAATGCCACAATGGACTATTTGTGACCTAACAGTCCTCGACTTTCAACAAGCGAGACACGTCTGCCTAAACTTCTGCACTGACGTCATGCTTCGGAGAAGCCGAGCCCGCCCGAAATCCTCGCCCTAAGCTCGGCCATTTCCGCCAGCCTTTCGGAACCATTCGGCCCTTTCCCTCCCTCTGCAGGCCGACGGTCTTTATACAGTTTTAATAGATTGCTGGTGCGCATGTCAAGCGGCCATCTTGCCGTATCCCCCACCTACCACAGCCCTCTCTCCTCCCCTGTGTGAGCAGCTTCCCCGGCTCCCAGCCGCTATCCTCCAATACAGTGTTAGATTAAGAAGGTGGAGGGAGGGACAGGCGCCGTGTAACAGGGAGCCGGAGCCCAGAGACACAGCGAGAGAAAAGAAAGGCAGAGTCACGGGGGAGACATCCAGCGAGAGGAGTCCATGACGAGCCGGCCTCCCCGTTGATCCACATTCCCAGCACTTGTACGAGTTGCCGGCGGCTCGGAGCTGTTCTTAGCGACGGACACAGCGGTTATCGTTCCACTACTCCTCCCCCCTGCTATAGAGGATGGGGCCGCCACCGGGCCCCGGGCAGGAGGAGTGTTGATGGCTGTCAGTGATGGCCGCGTTCACAGGCTGCATCGCCCAGCTCAACCCAGCCACCTCCTCACACAGCCCCGACAGCAGCTGCCGTCCAGCAACGACCCCGCCAGACAGCCTCATATCGACACCTGCCTTGTCTCCAGCCACGGGCAGCACACGGACCCAGGGCTACTGCCCCCGCTGCTCCCCCTGAGGATTGCTCCTGAAGGCTGTCATTACAGGGACGGTGCTGATCGCTGTAATTAATAGGGGAGAGGGAGGCGGCGTGCCAAGACTTGGAAGTGACACTGCGTCTCTCACATCCGTGTATTCTACACATCCCTCATATTGCTGCGCACTGGACTGTCCATATATATACATTCATATACATACGTATATAGCTGTCAGGGCTCAGCGGGAGAGTCCTTATCCCCCCTCAGTGAGGGGAAACACATCTTGCACGTTTGGAGGAGTGAAGGTGGGTGGGCTGAGGGCTGGAGGAGGAGAATTAAAATGCACCAGCCCGATCCATCTGCAGATCTGGCTGCCAGGAAGATGGCGCACCCGGCAGATATTCCCAGAAGGGGTAGTGGTACCAGTAGCAACCCTTCTTCTTTGAATTTATCAAGTGGACCTGCTGCAAGTGGTCATATTTTGTCCTCTGATGATTATCAGTCTCCTCTGTTGGTGCAGCCACCACCACCTACATCCTCTTCCTCACCTGGACCTCAGCAGCATCCCCCTCAGACCCTTAATTTAATGCCACAAACTCATGTACAGTCAGGGGCTCAAATGAAGAAAAAAAGTGGCTTTCAGATTACCAGTGTAACACCTGCTCAAATTTCAGCCAGCATGAGCTCCAACAACAGTATAGCTGAAGATACTGAAAGCTATGATGACTTGGATGAATCTCACACCGAAGATCTATCATCATCTGAAATATTGGATGTCTCATTATCAAGAGCTACAGATCTTGGGGGTCCAGAAAGGAGCTCATCAGAAGAGACCTTGAATAACTTTCAAGAAGCAGACACACCTGGTGCTGTGTCACCAAATCAACCACATCTTCACCAACATTTACCATCTAATGTGCAACAAAATATCATGATAAATGGGAATGTACACCGCCCCCACCATCTTCATCATCATGGACTTCCTCCACCTACTCATCATGGCTTATCCAGTGCCTTTATTTCTGGGACTTCTCAAAACACAACATCTGTGAAGTTGGCTACCCAAGGAAGTACAGATAGTGTAATGACAGGGTCTGTCTCCTCTGCACCCTCTGTTCCCGTTCCATCTATGGGGACTATACCGCCTATGGTCCGTAAAGCAAGTGGCCCTGTAAGTGCAGGTATCAATCCAGCAACGAGCAGTAGTACAACAGTCAATGTTAATATTCAAAATGTAAGCGGTGTTACAGGTCCAGTGCCTAGTAATGTAAATGTGACCTCCAGCAATGTCCCAAGTTCTAGTAATGTAAGTGCTGTGTCTGGAAACCATAATGCAAGTTTGTCTGGCAATAGCAGCGTTGCTTCAGCTAGTATAGCTAACAATGTTACTAGTACAGTTGTAGGATCAACAACTGTGCCAGCTGCAGCGCAGCAGCAGGCAGCTCCTTCAGCTGCAACATCTAGGTTTAGAGTTGTAAAATTAGATTCTAGTACAGAACCTTTTAAAAAGGGCAGATGGACTTGTATGGAGTACTATGACAAAGAAAACACAGCAGCTGCTTCAGAGGGATCTGCAGTCAACAAAGCAGTAGAGAGTGTTAAACAAAACCCACTTGAAGTGCTGCCTGAGCGAGAGAGCACCAGTGGAAGCTCAGTCAGCAGCAATATTAGCACTCTAAGTCACTATACAGAAAGTGTTGGAAGTGGTGAAATGGGGGCACCTGCAATGCAAGGATTTCAAGCTCTGGTCCCTCACCAGATTGATTTCAACAACCCTCTCTCCCAGAATGTTCCAGCTTCCAGTATACCACAGAGTGTTTCACAACCTCAGCTTGCACAGTTACAGATACACTCACAAGATGCCACTTACTCTCCACAGAAACAAGTAGGACAGGCTGCCCCAGTTACTATGAATGCTGCAATTGGTGTCCAGCCGGCTGCTGTTAATATTCTTGGTGTACAATCTTCTCTAGGACATCAACAGCCAGCAGTTTCTACTATGATCCCACAGCAGTTGCCATATCCTCATTCGGCACAGACCTTACAAAATCTGCCAACTGTTCAACAACAATTACAATATCCACATCCACAGACCGCTCCTACTCAGATGACTAGTGGGCATGTAATGCCAGCAAATCAAAGTTCTGTTCCAGGGAATTTACCAGAATACTTACAGCATCCACAAATACTTCAGACAGCAGTTGCCTCTGTGCAGTCAACCCCATCAGGAGTTGGTAGCACTGCAACGGTACCTGTTGTCCAATCACAAGTTTTGCAGACACAAATTCCACCTGCATCCGCACAAGCTCCAAGCCAACCTGTGGTACATGCCCAGACAACCATACCTGCAACAAGTGGTCAAGTTGCTAATGTAGGCCAACAAGGAAACCTGCCAACTTCAGTGCATCAGGCATCTGCTAGTCAGACTACACCATCTGTTATGCAGCAGAGTGTTCCAGCGCCTTCTCAACAGATACTGCCACCCTCACAAGGTATGCAGGTGGGCACTACTGGCCACCCCCAACCAGTAATGATTGCACCTCAAAATACTTTGATACCTTCAAAGCACCCAACGCAACTAATTGAGGCTGCTGTACAGGGAATGCCCACCCAACAAGTACCTGCAGTCAGTCCTCTACCAACAGCAACCAATGTTCAACCACAGGCTACATCTGTCAGTGCTGGAATACCTCCTGCAGCTACCACCTTAGGACCACCACCAACTGTTCCTCAACTTCCTACAACACAAAATGGGAATTTAGTCCAAAGTGCAAACCAAGCCCCGGCCATTGCAACTTTGCCAGTTGCACAAAACATGCCTTTTCAGATGGCTGCTGGAGCTGGTCATTTTTTCGCCCCATCACTTATTCAGTCAGTGGCAAGTCAGATTGAAGATGCTAGGCGTTTGATGGAACACTCTGTGGTTGGTTTAACCCATATTGGTGAAGGAGCTTCTTTTGATAGTAGTGGCAACCTTCAGAGTGCTGGATCTCTACTTCCTTTGAAGTCCCTGCCACTGACAACACCTCTTGTTGATGGTGAAGATGAGAGGTAAGGATACATTAATATGCACCATAGTACAATTAATGCCTGTTGAAGGATTCTATGAAATACTGCATGCAAGTAAATGTCCTGTGTTTTTAAGCATGCACATTTACATTAGTCTGTTTAAAATGTATGGATGTGTTCTTGACACATAACCTGCATCCTCTATTGTTCACTAATGGAATCAAAATGTAGCGCTGTCCATTTTGTGTTGTATCACTTTTCCTGTGTTTCCACCCAACTTCAAAACAGAAATACAGTTCATTCCCAATTAAGTTGCTTTAAAGCTAGTTTTCACATGATCCCTATCAAGATCCCCCTCTTTTAGTCTTCATTTATTTTTATAAAAGTTTTTAGAGATCTTTTAATTTATATAAGAATAATTCATTATTTTATTAGCTTGTACCAGTTATTTGTCATCATGTTCTCATGCTTCCGCATCATAAACCATTAAAACAAATCATCTCCTTTCCAACTGCTGTCATATTTTCTTTAGTAGCAGAGGCGAAAAGTTCAATTGTTGCAATTCTAACTCAGTAGCTATAATAATCTGTAAGAATTGTGTTATGTTTTAAATAGAAATCAGTTTATTTGTTTAGATGAAACATTTGAGATGATGTAAAACAAATGCATAGGCCTTATCTTACAATGTCCCCTTATCCATTATTCGTAGTAATGTTATACGTTGTAGCACCACCCCCTTTAATTTCATAGGTTTATATGATAGTGGATGTTTCATTTACCCTTACTACTGAAAGTGTATGTGGGGCAAAGGTAGCTTTGGATGGACTGATTTGGTCTTTTTATTTTTTAGTTAATTTGTGTGTAGCTAAATGGCTTACTGGTTGTGCTTTGGGCCCTATGGCCGATTTGAACTTTCCACCTTGTGTCCTTATGGTAAACTTATGACCAATTTGCGAATTGAGTAACACAGGTTGACTTTCAGGATTGATGTTGGGCTTTTTATTTTTTATGTTTGTAGAAAAGATAAGCCATCTATTAGTTCTTTGTAAGCAGTCAAGAAATATTGTAATCTCGCACCTTTATATACATATTACGCAAAGATTTAGGCTTTATTTAAAAAAAGAAAAACATTTGAGTTTATACAAGCCTATTTTAGAAGATTTTGGCGAAGCCCTTTACACTGACTGTATACAGTAATGTGCTTTGCACAAGGTCACTAGGAAAATGTCACTCATCCATACAAAGGTACTTGAGTGAACAATGGATTGTGTAATGTTTACATTTCAGTAAAGAAAAGCTATGCTCTGCTTAAACAATTACGACTGACAGTTGGCATCAGAGAGAACTAAATATCAGTCTCCCTCTGATAGTTGATGTTTGGTCTGTAGTATCTTTAAATAAATTGTTCCCTGGCAACCAAAATTCACTAACTGGAATAGTCTGCCAGAAGCGCCTGTTGCTACACATGTTTAACACTGTGCTGTACTTTGTATTTTTTTATGTTGTGAGTTTTGGTACATATTGAAAGATTGGTGGAAGGGTTTCTAGCCTAGCAGAAAAGCCCCTTTTGCCATTTAACTGTTAACACTTAAAAGTCTCTGACTACTTGAAGCAAGTGAAACACAGAGGAAGCCATGGTTTAAAATTGAATTTGTATGAAAACTCAAACACAAACTGCTATTAGGACTGCAATCATTTTCTGTTCTTTTTAAATGTATTTTAGTTTTGTTACCACCAATATTTAATTAGTTATAATACTCATTGTAGGCTTGATGTGTTTGGCACAGGTTTCACATAAAAGGATGGTCAGTCTCACTTGTTACTGTCCCTTCAGGGATTGTCATTGTATCTCTAGCAGGAGTTATTTATAACATCATGTTGCGTTAAGATTTTCTGTTGCTTTCCCTTGTTGCATAATATTACGTATGTACTTTAAAGAAGAAAAATATATATCTACAGAGTATGGTACTGAGACCCCCACCCCCATACCTTTGGGCTTGTATACATAACTTTTGCAGTCCTGCATTTACTTATAATTTTATCAAAATGAAGATGAATCCATCTGGGCAACCTGTTCATCTGAAGCTATACTTCCCAAATAAGTCTTTGCATTGCCTCTATTTTAAGGATTTCTTCCCAGAATTGCATTATACGTTAATAAGTTGGTTTATTGCTGATTTTCACCTATGAATTTAGTTAATTAATCCTATGGATGGATGTTATCGCCTTCATGAAAAAGTAAATGTATGTTTGTGGTGGTGTTTAGAGGATGATAAGTACAATAACTTGCTTACAACCATGTTTAATTAGGAACTTGTAATGTAACACAGAAGCCACAATAGTCAGACTTCCTTATAACTGTGATTTAGAAATAAGCCAGTGAATTTCCATTGCCGCTTTGTAATAAGGGGAATGTTGATGATGCTGTTGCCAAATGAGAATGAGAACAAAGGCCTTTTGTTAACACCTTTAATGCCAGGAGGCATATTGCTCTCTGTACTAGAAATGTAGAGTGACCCTCTACATTGGTCACATGTCTATCTATGTTCCATTCCATTACCAGAATAAAATACACTTTACAGCTGACTGCAGACTAAAACGCAAAAGCAAATGTTAATGGTTTTACTAAGCACAATAAGTAATTCCTTTACCTGCAGGAACCAAACTTTTTCTTGACAATTTTGTTGTTTTATCCTGTTTTTTTTTTTTTTAATAAAGTATTAAGTTAATTAGATATACTTAAATCACGCTCAGAAACTATATTAGGATTGGTAAGTGAATTAATACTAAATAAAAAATAAATGAATCCAGAAGAATAGTCCGTTTATAGAGGCCCTTAATTTGCTGAAAATTAAGCAGTCTTCAATATACATCTACTCACAACAGTCATATAGTTGTAAATATATCCTAATAGTTATATGGATACAAATAATCACTTGCTTGTACTTTCATATAGTTTATTTAACTGTTTTGCATTAATATTTTTTTTTTTTTATCTCTGTCTGAAGTGACAATGAAGTTTCTGTCCTGTTCCATCTTAACAGGGATTATTTGAACCATACTGTAAAGCAGCCAGGCCAAAAATGTAGGAGTTATAGGACTGGATTCACAGATCTGATTTTGCTCCTTTTAACGTGCGTATTTTTTGGTACTGCGCATGCATATTAACCTTTTTATACGCAATCTATGTTGGATTTAGGCACGGAAGCCCATTACGGCCGGATTCCTAAATCGGACTTTCCTGACATACGTACGGAAGGATGTGGTTAAATTCCGTACGTGCGTAGTTTAGTGAAAGTGGGTGGGGGGAGGCATTTAAATGGACTAATATGGGTGCAGTTAGTCATTTACGCACGTACGGAAGGAAAATACGCACTTAACTACATATGTAGCGTTAAGGTTGCCCTATGGCTGTGCAAGTCACCAAAAAGCCATCCGTGTAAGGGGGGTGTCATGGGTGTTGCCTTGCCACGTACGTGCTATCTTTGTGTACTTTATACACACGCATCTGTGAATACGGCCCATAATATACAGCAAGAATTTATACTACTGTAAAATCTATCTCTGTCTATAATCTGTCCCTGCCAGTAGCCACCTGCGCTCTGTTTCCCTTCCCAGTTTACTTACTACTTCAAGTATTGATACTAAACCTTTCTCCTGTGTGTGCAGGACTTAAGTCTGAGAAAATTTATGATGCAGAGGTGACTTGATTACGCCAGTACTGTGCTGCAGGGAGCTTCTCTCCTGGCAGTTTCAGTGAGCCGCTGAAATATTTCCATGTGATTTTTGGCCTAATTTCTGTGGCAACCTGACACTGGGATTTGTCAAGCTCTCCTCTAAAGAACTGAATATAAGACTTTATGCACAAGCCTCTGTTATATAATTAAATGATGGCATAAAAAATTGAATCTAAAGAGACCTTTATTATAATAGATAATGCTTTGCTATAATTTTATTTTTTATTATTCATAAACAGCATCATATATGTGTAAACCTTTTGGCGAACTAATGTTAAATATTCCTTCAGCCCAAATCAACTTTTACTCTAAATGTCATGTTATTGTTCAGTTGCTACGTATAGCTCATCAAGTCGAGAATAGAACCACTTGTCACTTTTTGTTGGCCAAATATAGCTATAATACATCCATTTCTTATCCAATGTTCTTGCACAATTCTTATTGATGCATCCCCTACATCCTTCTATTTGGCATTCACCCTCCACTATGTTACCCTACTTTACATTCTAATTGTTGCTAATGGATTGATCACTCTTTTTTTGCTCGACGTTTGCTATGACTTTTGGAAAAAACTGATAATTGTAGATATTCTGCAAATTCTCAGATACCTCTTCTTTCTATCTAATCCTCCAGAAATCCATTCCTTCTTGAACCATGTCCAATCTACTTTTTATATTTGCACCCACCCTTTTTCCACCTATACTTAACACAGGAAGCGCTTTACAGCTGTCATAATCTCACTTTGAATTCCAGTCACACTCCTGTTATGTTATCAGTTTCTTTTTCCCACTTGGTGTAAGCTGCCGTGAGCAGGTTCCTCAACACAGCTGGCATTCATGGTTGAATTCATTTTATATACTCTTTATTTTTTTATAAACAATATTTCTCTCACAGCCCAACACTGAGGTATATACTAATTAATATTACATAATATTATTTTACAAGTACATGAGATGGTTGAGTTCATTGCTGCATTGTGTTTGCAACTTAAGTATAGGATCTGCAGTATAGATTGGTTGCGGATGCCACTTCAATGTTTATAATGTATAATATATTGTTGACAGTGGTGCAGGTTGACTACTTTATATATGACATGTTATTCTTTATACGGTTGATATACATTACATCAGCATTACCTTGTCCCTCTGTCGACTGCATGTTTGGTCCTTAATTTTGTCCTGTGTCTGTTCTGTTCTTCTCCTTTGTCCTGCTTGGTCCTTCCACTTACCAAACACAGTCACAGCTGTGTCCCATGATTCCAAATTAATCATTCGCAGGTAAGTAATGAGTTTGTTTTAATGTTGAACACAGTATATTGACATTACAATATTTTATCCAACGATTGTTGAGATAATGACACTGTCGGATAGAGTAAAGGTCCACAGTTAAGCCAATAGACCTTGTAACTATTGGTTGTACATATTGGGTGTGGGTCTCCAGAAAGAACGGCTTTAGTTCCATAAGGCCGTTTTCTCCCAGCCAGTCTCGAACTGACTGGGATTTTGATTGCATATGCCTCAATGAGTCATAGCAATCGATCCACAGAGCACCTAACTTTCGGTGCTTCGAAAGGTAAGGCAAGAAACTACTCTAACCCTACCCTTCTTTTACCCTAACCCACCATCACCCTGCAGCCTGACCCTAACCCTTCCTCCCCTGCAGCCTGACCCTAACCCTGGGTTTCTGAAACGGAAAATTCTGAAAAAAAATTCTAAACTGAAAGGGTATTCGAAATAGGGACATCCGAAAAGGAACTTTCGGATGTCCCTATTTGGGAAATGAAACTTTTTAATGGGACTGCAGCAAGTACATATCATACCTGGTATATTTATTCACCATCTATAATGTTGTGAGCCTCAACCTGTGTTTGCGTCCATTCATGCTTTTTTTTTTTTTGTAAGGTGATTGTTGGGGTTTATTTTCTGTGTATTTAAAGCTTTGTAACAATTTACATTAATGGGAGATTGTGTGACTGCCAGAAATAAAAATACTTGATAGTATGTAAAGTTTTACATAGAAACCCCCCCTTTAGGTTGAAAATCTCTTTCTGGGTAATGTGGTGTGTTTTGCAAGAGATAAGAGATAACTATGGTCAACTTTGCACGTAAACTTTCTTTTTAAAAAGCAGAGCGAGGAGGGGACAGAGTGTCTTCTGTTATGTCATGTTGGGAGGATGACGTAATATGCATTTCTAAGCACGTTAGTCAAATGTTGGGGAGTACAAAGTACTGTAAAGAGCTGAGTCAGCCGCTTGTTCATTGCTTGTCAGTAGGTTAGGCTCCTCAAATACTTATTTTAGGCACAATGGTTAACTTGTCCAACTTGATCTAATGCTGAATTTTCCTCTCTTTAAATTTGCAATAGAAAGAATTAGAACTTTTTCAATTAAAAAATGTAATTAAACTCAAATCTAATGTGAGTATAAATGACACTTTGGGTAACTGTTATCTTTGAAAACACACTGGTTAAATAAAATGTTCAAAGGCATTTGCCATACTAATAATCTGATATGTTAATGGTGGAAAATCAAACAAACATAGCAAAAATAAAGCAATCTGTGTTCAATATCTAGAGGGTGTTTGATAAAGTATTTTGGGGTATTACAAACAAAGCAAATACGCCATTAAATAATGGATGCACCCTTCAGTGGCTGTGATGACCCTTCTGTTTGATATATTTACGTTTCTATTAATGTTTGTGTGTATACATATGTAATTATTTTATATTTTGCTATTTATAATCTGTAATTGAGTTAAGAATCATATTGAGCTTTATTTACTATTATGTTACCTAGACTCTGTGTACAATAAATTGTTAATAGTTTATCCATATTTTTTTCTCTGTCAGATGAGCTTTTGTGCATTGGGTTGTTTACCTTTGGATATACAAGATGCATCTCATCGGCAGAGAACACACAGTAGCGTTCGTTAATAAGAATGTTTTCATGCTGCAAGTATATCACACTTGTCTAGGCGAGATCAGCACCTTTTCTGTATCTACAGTCTCTTTTTGCCACGATATTTTGGAGGTGTGGACCCTCCTAGATCCAAGAAAGGCAGCAGATTTTGTAGCGCAGCTTCTCCTAATTTCACGATTTTTTATCGCTTCTTTGTTCGGAATGGTCAGATTAATTTTGACTCTGCTCTCAATTTTTATTTTTTTTTAATTTTTTTATTACTACTGTTTTGCCCACTGGAATCCTCATTGGTTTTCCTTGTAAGTGTGAAATGTGTAAGTTCTTTGGCAGAGTGGAGGCACATGAAGGAGTACAGGAGCAGTGGGGAAATGAAAAAAAAAATGCATTATTAGCAGCAACAGACCTTTGTTTAAGAAAGGTTAGGAAACCCCCCCCCAGAAAAAGAGGTAGCAACTATAGTGAAAGCAAAAAAGATGGCCTAAAAAGATGGCCTTTCGGAATTATAAGCAAACTCAAAATAATTGACAGGAAGGGGTATTTTGCGAAGCAGAAGGAGGCTATAAAGGTTATCAGGACAGCAAAGGCACATTTGGTACGAAAAGGGGACAATAGCTTCTTTTGGTATCTAAATGAAAGGCAAAAAAATAAAGAGGGTATAGTAAGGTTCAAAACGGAGAGTGGGAGTCTTGATGAGGGTGGAAGGGCTGTGGCAGATCATCTTAACAAGTATTTCTGTTCAATATTCACAAATGAAAGAGAGGGGAAGGGACCACTCTTAAATGGGATGACTGTTAATACAAAGGAGGCTATTACTACTGCTTTCAATGGGGAGCAGGTATTAAAATAAACTTTCAAAGCTGAAAGTGGACAAATCAATGGGGCCAGATGGGATACACCCTAGGATAATAAAAGAGCTTAGAATTATTCAACCAGTCACTAATAACTGGGGTGATTCCAGAGGACTAGAAAATAGCAAATGTTGTCCCTCTGCATAAAAGTGGCAGTAGGGAAGATGTGGCAAACTACCAATCATCGAGTCTAATATCAGTAGTAGGGAAGCACTGTTAAAGGAACAAATTGTACAGCATCTTAAATCCAGTAACTTACAGGATCCCAAGCAGCATGGATTCACTGGGGGAAGATCATGTCAAGCAAATCTTATTGAATTTTTTGACTGGGTCAGTTAAGTATTAGATAAAGGGGGAGCCACATCGCAGACTGTTAAATAAGCTGTAAACTTTGGGATTGGACTTAAAGATAGTTGCAAGGATACGATCTTGGTTACAGGATAGACAGCAGAGGGTTGTAGTAAATGGTACTTTCTGGGGATGGTAAGGGTGTAGCCAGTGGAGTACCCCAGGGTTCTGTACTTGGACCAGTGCTATTTAATATCTTTATAGGTGATATTGCCTATTGTATTGGGGTGAAAATATGCCATTTTGCAGATGACACAAAGTTATGTAATAGTGTAGACACGCCAGGAGGGGTACATAAAATGAGGAATGATCTAGGTAGACTGGAGGAATGGTCGAGTGTGGCAACTGCCGTTTAATGCCAAAAAAATGCAAAATCATGCATTAAAGCTCAATATATCATTAATGGTATTACATTAGAAACTACTAATGTGGAAAGGGATCTAGGAGTTATTTAATGTCACTTAAAGGTAGCCAAGCAATTTAACAAAGCAATCATAAAGGAAAGTAAGATGCTTTGTTACATAGGGAGAGGAATTAGTAGCAGAAAGAGAAGTAGTGATGCCCCTTTATAGATCGTTGGTACGCCCTCACCTAGAATATTGTCTTTAGTTCTGATCGTTAGTATGACCTCACCTAGCATATTGTATTTAGTTCTGGAGGCCATATCTCCAGGAAGGACATAAATACATTAGAGACTGTGCAAAGAAGAGCAACTATAATGGTCCATGGCCTGTGTCCCAAATCATACCAAGAAAGGCTAGAGGAACTAAATATGTATAGCTTGGAGCAGAGAAGGGGATATGTTAGCAGCATTCAAATATATCAAGGGTTGTGACCAGCTAGAGGAGGGGCATTTTTCAAAGAAAGAGGTGTAATAAAACATGAGGCCATGAATATAAACTGGAGGGTGCTAGATTCAGAGGAAATGCGCAGAAAAAACTTTGCAGAAAGGGTGATAGATAAGTGGAATAGCCTCCCATCTGAGGTGGTAGAACAGTTTAAACATGCTTGGGATACATATAAGGATATCCTAAATCTCAAGTTAAATTTAGGAGTAATGGGATCTAGGGTCAGTATAGTTTTTAAATAAACAACTGGGCAGACTGGATGGGCCATGTGGCTCTTATCTTCCGTCACTTTCTACGTTTGTGTATTTGTCGGTTTGTTTTTATGCTATGATGGCCATTTTCACATGAAAACGACCGATATTGCATGAATATGAAATGATCTGTGTTTAGTAAGTGGAGCCTTTAGTCTGTAATTGTAATGTAGCACAATTTTATTGTGGTGTAAAAATGCACTTTGACATTATTACAGTTTAATTAACTTGAGAATTCCCGTAAACTGCGTATTTTGCTTTCACACTTTGTAAATGTAACAATCAACTGGCCCACTTTCCTAAGAGAGGGAGAGCAATCACGTGTGTTGTAATTAGTGATCGCCATGGAAATAGTAGTTTATCATGGCGATCATCATTTTGTAAATGTAAATCAGATTGTCCTTATGTGATAATGACTGTTGCTGTTTAGTAAATGGGTCTCGTAGTCTCCTTTAATTCTAACATAGCAGTTTTATGTTGATGTCGCATGTACTCTTACATAATGACCGTTTAATTAACTTGCGAGAATCTGTAAATTGTGTGTTCAGGTTCCTTAATATCCCAGAGATAGTATTAAATAATATTTGGGGTAGTAAAACCTTGACCGTTTCTTATATTTGATAAGATCAGATCATTTGGTTTTTCCTAGAAAATTAGCTGTATCCGCTGCGTTTTAGAGATGTCACATGGCCGTTTCTCCAGCATCAAGTAAAGGGGCATGTTCTTAATTATATTCTGAAGATGACAGCAGGTGCGACATTATGGGTATCAGGTATCTTGTTGCACAGTAAAAGCCCCCATGTTACATACCGGATTTGCAACCACATTAGCTTTTTGTACATTGAACTGTAGATAACACATTGTTTAATGAAATTACTGCCAAGTATTGGCGAATTAAGTATTCATTGTAATTTGCATTCAATGTATGTGTTTTGTCTGTTTAATCCTGAAGAGTTTCTTTTTCTCCTCATGTAAATTATAGTAAGTTTAGTTTTTTTTCTTCTATGTTTCACCTTATCAAGGGTTTGTTTTTTATTTAAATAAGAAAAAGCTAAGTGCACCAACATTTTTTGAGCTGTGATTGTAACATTTTCACTAGTCCACAATGAACTAGGTGAAGGTTCTATACATAAATACAGTGTTATAGTGTTATACGGTACATACACCAGTCATGTTCTGTCCACCTGCGCTTAAACACTAAGGAACGTATTCACCCATACGAGTGAGTCTGCGGACAGATCCACACCTAACTCACCCATCCTGCCCCACATTTTTAGGTACCTTATGGCACTTATGAGACCTTATCTAACCATGCTGAGTTTCCCTCCCCGGCTAAATAAACTCCCTCCCCTCTCCCACTTATAACTAATCCCTTCCCGAGGCAGCATTATTATCATTCTACTTAAACTATTCCGTGCTGTCTTTATCTGACTACTACACACGCATAATAGGTCATTTACTAAATATCCGCACCTAAGAAGCTGAAGCAGTCCTCAACATTTTGTATCTATCTGCTCACTTGAAATAACGATTTCAAGTAATTTAAACAATAACTAAATGTACTAAAAACAAAAATCTATAATGACAGCACGTTTGTAAGTGCTTCACAACGTGAAGAGATGACACTTTGTGTGCGGTTTGTAACATGTCTTGAACACATGACTGTCTTAGGACTATGCTTGTTTTACTCAGTAGCCAAGGAATGACCATAGACAAAAAAAATGTAATGTCATTGTTATTCTGTCAGGAGTGTGACCCAGCTCTTTCTGAGGTGAAATATGTTAGTAAGCACAAAATAATATCTCTTATTGAATTTATTTGTATTTTTAACAGGTCTGAATAAAATGTAGAGAACACAAATACTTGATATGTTCCACTCTTAACCGTTCAGTCAGAAGGCAGGCAGCTGGCAGATAGCGCTCAGTCTTTGAATGTTATCTTAAGCTGCCAGTCTCTGACAAGGTAGCGTTCCCTGGGTGCAGGATGGGTAGCTGTCACGTGACCCATGGAAGTCGCACTCCCTGCTTCCATAGTTGTTACAACGCTGCCTACAGGTGTCCGTCTTGTACCTATTTGTCACAATTCTTCTGTAACGCAAATCTTTTTATGTTCATACCAAAATGTCAATGATATATTCTTTAGCTACTCTTTTTTCTGCTAAAATTTTTAATCATAAATTTAATCTCTGAATACCATTCATTCATTCATTCATTCATTCATTCATTCATTCATTCATTCCTTCATTCATTCTGCATTTTCACAGGAAGCCATTCTCTTTCTTGAAGAATTTAATTGTCAGCATAGCCGTGGCTTATAAGAAGTTTTTGAAGACATTGCTAATCCGACATAAAAGATTCACTGGCACTCTGCCAAGAATATTTCCCCTATAGAAACTGTGTGGGATTTCATACATTCTAGTGCATGGTTTCTGTAGGGCCTGTATGACATTGAACACTGTGTGTTTGACTATAGTACTTTTCCTAATAGTATTAGAAAACTATTGAACAGTGGAAAGCTGGTGTCATAGTTTGCCATAGATCTTGTTGAAATGTAAATGCTAATGGTCTCATTGACTTGATGGATTTTTTTCATAGAGCTTGGTTGTTGTGTTTTCATTGTTTTACATTTTGTCCAGTGATTGATTAATTCTAGCTTACACACTGCTCTGTGCATGTGCACTGCGATCTCTCAGATGAACCTTTTACAGTAGATGGAAATATTTACAAGATGCTTTTGCATGTATGCAGAAAGACTTCACCAACATTGCAACTAAGGGCTTGAACTTGCCTTAAGCAGAGAAAAAAAACACTGCATTTATATGTTGAAAAATGCTGTTCTGTATCAAGCACAATAGCATTTAAAACATTCTAAACAAGAAGTACATTATTCACTGTTCACATTGTTACGTGTTTACTGTATTATACATATATATATATATTGGGATTAGAACAATGCGGGGTGGTCCAGGTGGATCTTGGACAGGTTTTAGGGGGGGTTAAGGTCCCGGTCGGACTTCCTGTTGATGTATGCTTGACTGGACTTTGACCTGGGAAGTTTGTTCTGAGCCTTCCTCTGGGTGTATATGGCACAGAGTGGTAACATTGGATCCCAGAAGACAAGGTTGGTGTCCCAGTCAGACCTCCTGTTGGGGAATGCCTGGGCAGAATTTTGCCACAGTCTGTGAGAAACATATGAGAAATATGAGAGGTCCAGAGATCGTTCAGGAAAGAAAAACAAAGTCAAGTTTTAGGCAATGAAATGTCAATAAAGTATCTCAATGACCATAGTTTCTGTGGCCTGTGTGGCAAGTCTATTGTTTAATGTTTTGTTAATTATAGGAATATCTGTGAGATTCTGAAAAGAAAATGAGTGGTGTACCTTCAACGTTACTGGCCTTGATTCACAGATAAGAGTGATCCGCACCTAACTCACCCGTCCAGCCGTCTATAGGCTACCTTAACTAACCGCGCGCAATTTCCTTCTTATGAAAAATACGAACGGATATCCCCTTGCCGCTCCCTCCCTGCCTCTTCTACAAGCACCCACATACATACACACACACACACACACACACACACACACACACACACACACACACACAATTCCCTGAGGCAGCACTCCTGAGACGCCTCCTATTTCCTAAACCGATTACGTGCAGTTTTTAAAGGCCACACATAGTCAATATCCGTACCTAAGTGGTATGTAGATTGCGTAAATGAAGTACTACACATGCATAGTAGCTAATTTCTTAAATTAAATTTCGTCCCGCTATGTGTAACAGCCCCCCCACCTTGTATTACAATCATACCATACCCTCCAACATGACCCATTCCATTAGGTACAAAATACTCTGCTCCTCAGTTTCCAACTGCCGGTTACTATGGTAATCTTTGTTGAAGGATTTACGCCAGCTGAGTGACAGTTGAAAGCTCAGTAACGGATTAAATTGTACCTAATGGAATGGGTCATGTTGGAGGGTCTGTCATACCATTTTCAGGTCACCACCCCTGCAATAAGCCAGCTTGAGAGAAACTCCTTTTAGTTCAGCTTTGACTCCCAGGTTAGAGCCTTTTATACTGCAGGGTTGACCCGTGTCTGCCCTGACAGTGTGATGGGCGCTGTGTGGCTCCCTGGGAGGGATTTGTTTGCTATTGCTATAGAAATCTTTTCTGGATCCACCTCCTCTGCTCTTCCCCTATATGTTGGAGTACCACGAGGCTTAGTGCTGGGTCCATTGCTCTTCTCTATCTATACCACTTCCCTTGGACAACTAATAGTCATTTGGCTTTTAGTATCATCTATATGTAGATGATACACAATCTACCTATCCACTGCTGATCTCTCACCAACTGTGTTGGCTCGTGTAACTAAATGTTTGTCTGCCATTTCATCCTGGATGTCCTCCTGCCATCTCAAACTCAATATTTCAAAAACCGCTAATAATAATTCCACCTGCCAATAAGAGTTACCCACCCATTCTCCTCATCTCTGTTGACCACAATGATATAATCTGTACTCATAAAGCTCGATGCGAAGGTGTCACCCTTGGCTCTGAACTATCCTTGGTTCCCCATATACAAACTGTTTCTAAATCCTGTTACATACATCTAAAAACATTTACAGAATATGAAAATGTCTCGCACACAACACTACAAATCTCTCATTCATGCACTAATCATCTCCTACATTGATTATTGCAATGCTCTTCTTATTTGACCCCCCTTACAATCCATATTGCATGCAGTAGCAAGACTGATTTTTTTAAAGAAAATTACTCGTTCTTGCAAATTGCTTTTCTGGAGCTTCTCCACTCTGATAATCTCTACATTGGTTGCCAATATACTACAGAATCAAATGCAAAAGCCATCAATAACGCTGCACCCACATACATATCCTCACTCATCTAAAGATATATCCAAGCTTGCTCTCTTTATATCTTCATAGGACCTACTTCTCTCCTCTACTCTATAGAAATGCTCTAATTCCTGGTTACAGGACATCTCCAGTGCTGCACTCGCTCTCTGGAATAACCTTCCTTGTCCATTAAGACCATCCTTCACTCTCCAAACTTTTAAGCGCTCCCTTAAAACCAATCTCTTCAGACTAGCTTAGATTTCAGACTTGCACAAACTACTGTTTAATAGTTGTCAACCCGGATTAAAACCACTTTGCTGTCCGGTTGACCTTTTTGTTAAATAATTAACACAACTTGAAAACTTGACTTTCCATACTAAAATGATCCGCAGTCCTGCTACTAACAATTCTTTATGACTGGATCATACAAAGCACTAAGCACCTTTACTTTACATACTGGCTATTGTGTGATATATAGCACTTGTCCTTATGTATCAAACCTTAATGTCCTATAGAGTGTAAGCTTGTGGCAGGGCCCTTGTTATAATGATTGTTAATTGTAAAGCGCTATGTAATCTGCTGGCGCTATATTGAAACCTGTTAATAAATAAACTAGCCCTGGGAAGAGTACTTGATACCTTTGAAATTACCACCAAAAACCCAGGTCTGATGTGAAAGGGGTATAAATGTGTTTGCTAGTCTTAAATAAAAGCACGTGTGCAAATGAAATGTTTTTGTATTGAATAATAGCATGTTTCTCTTGCAGCTGGCTTCACATTGGTGTTTTTCTGTCAGTAAAAAAGAAGTTGAGAGGGGCAACCTATTAATCTTACAGGCTTGTTAAATAGAAATCATCAAAGGGATGTCCAATCGCTTTGCATTTCAATTTATTTCATAAAGGTTAATGCATTCAGTTTAAAATCCCATAAAGTGTTTGTACTCGTGCTTCTCAGTAGAACAATATCCAGGACAGCTGATGTGGTTTCTACATGTTTGTGAACTGGCTCTTTCATGTGCTTCAGGAAAGAAACTTTATCACAAACAGCAACATTCTGCAGTCCAGGTGTATAGGATGCCACTTGCCACCCTGCAAAATAGGCGATCTCTTGTATGCCTGGATTAGGGCAGTAAATATTTAGGTTTTTTTTTCATTTAGTTCTGCTTCATAATTGTGTGAAATCATTGCCTATGTAAAGTGCACATCACAGAGGAATCATAGCAGCTAATTCCACAGTGTAGAGCCATACATTTTTTGTGCCATAGTGGTAATTTTTAGCAAGGAAATGAATACAACAGAGGGAGCTAATTAGAATATTAGTGCTTATCCAAACCCTTGTGCTTGTTCTGTGTTCAGTATTGCATCCGGAGTGTGCCCCATCCTGCTCCATGGTAACTAACTGTGCATGAAGAAAAAGTTCCTAACGGTTGTCATAACAAAAAATAGACTGCAACAGAGTAAGTTTAATAAATTACCCATAAATACAAAATAAATCAAATACAGTCCACTCTAACTGTATCCGTAAGCATGCAAGAAGCCCGGTATGTATAGCTCTATACAGACTATACAAGAGTGATATATAAAATGAGTAATAGGAAATGTAGGCACTTGTGATGGGGTAAAGGAAAGGGCCAACAAATATTTATATTTCAGGAAAAAATATTTGTAATAAAACTGAAGTTTAGTGTTTTGCACAGCATTGTGGATCAGGTGACATGGAATATGATTCTGTATTCGTATTGATATTATTGGATGCTACCAAGATGACACAGCAAATTATAGATAATAATGATGATTTCTGTTTATACTCACAACGCATGGGGGCACAATCTTATTTTATAGGGTTTTTGTTTTGTTTTTTCAGTTTAACAATTTTTTTTCAGGTAAGCTTACACAATTGAATAAAATTAATGAAACTGACAAATGTACTGCCCCTGTATCGACTATATTTTTCTATAATTGAAAGTTTTTACATCGCAGTGAATCCTCTGTTATAAGATTGGAGTATGTGCTTCCTATCATTTTATTTCATTTGTTCTACACTCCTGTTGCACTTTAACTTTATTAAGTTATATGCTTGAAGCAACAGATCTTTTACTGGATGTTGAAAAGTAAAGTGCTTTAGGAAAAAATGCTGCTGCCTTAAATTCTCCACTATTAGTTGATGTTTAAAATGTTTCCTTCTGGCCCTATTCAAATGCCTAGTTTATCTCTCCTAAATCTAAGTAGCAGCACGTATAGGGGTGAAGGTTTTTACATCTAATCCAGCAATGGCTTCAGGGCAAAATAACTTTAGTAGAAATGCAAGCATTTTTGCTTTGTGTTCAGACCAAAATGCCTGTAAATGTAATGTTTATCGACATGTCCGCAAACTAATCTGTAAGATTTTGATCACTATTCAATATATAAGGACCCAGCTCCTGTTACATGCTGCTTTTCAAAATTCACCCCTTCTGAAAGATTATTTTGGTTATTAATATTATTATTATTTGGTGGTTCTTTTAAAAAGAAAACCCACAAAAATGCCCCTTATATATGCCAACCCCCTTGGTCACCTGATGGATAATCTGGTCCTGACTCCCTCCACAGCAATTAGTGTGCCAGATCAAACGTTCTGGTTGCCACAGCAGCCTGGGGTTAGAATTAGTTTATCCCGGCTATAGGTTTACTTGGGGAGCAAAATGTAGATGGAAGTGGATTTAATTTGTTCCAAATCTACATCAAACAATATTGCAAGAGGTGACCCATACTAAAAATATCTTGATCATTTATGACTGTATTGACTAGTTGTTTATTTTTTACCTACTTCTCATGCAGTTATAAAATAGAGAAGTATAGTGTTATTAGTATGAGGTTTGCAGAAATTTGTTTAAAAGGTTCATAAGAATGTACCTTATGCAAACCAGATCCGGTTACTTGGAAATATTAGTCGTGTTTTGGCCATGTGAAAATTCTGCCTTTCTGAGACACTAACTAGAAACTTGACTTATGATATGTCTGAATAGGTGTTTTATTTTTATTTATTATTTGCACATGGATGATTGTTGGGAAGGTAGAAGACCTGACAATCTTCATATATGAATGACTTGCTATTCAAAACTCAGCACAGTAATTATACTTTTGATTTCATAGACTTTATTATATGATTACAGAAAATCATGTACGCTCCAGCTGTCTGATTGTTAAAGAACAAGATGATTTTGGGAGCTCTCCCAGATAATGGTCATTTCATTAAAGACTGTGCCAAAAACATTTAAGGCTAGATTTACTAAACTGCGGAAAAGGTAAAGTGGAGATGTTGCCCATAGTGTAGCCAAAAAGATTCTAGCTCTCATTCTCTACTATGTAATTCAAATGTGAGAGCTAGAATCTGACTTGTTGCCATGGGCAACACCTCCACCTTTCCTTTTCTGCAATTTAGTAAATCTAGCTACTCTCCGTCATCATCATCTTCTACTAAGAGGCATCTAAGAAAGGAAAATAACTTGTGCTGAATGAATCCGCTGTGTCGGATTATTTTCTTGTTAAAGATTTCATAGGTGTTGTAAATGATTTCCCTTTTTAATTTGTTTTAATTGAAGACAAGAAATGCGCAGTAGTGGAAATAAAATAAATACAGCACCATGTGTTAAAAAAGCACATGTGCTGGGGCTTGTAGTTCTATAACATCTCATGGCCAAAACTGAAATATAATATTGGACAGAGCATGGCTTTGTGTACTTATTCATTTCATATTAACGTTTGGTAAGGTATTTGGGCATGAGGTAACATTTTATACTACAAATGTGTAAATGGCAAAAGAAATCCTCCACCAAAAATACTTTATTTAAGGTTAAATTGTTTCTGCAGATATACCTCTGATAAAAATGTGAATGACAATCAACTGGTTCTATGCAGAGTGCAAATAGGAGACATGTGACTGATTTGCTGGTTCTATTCAGTATTGGATAGGAACTTGTGTGGAATTTGCATCAACCTCCAGGGAATGCTAGAAGGTTTGAAGAACAGTGAGCACAATCACTGACAGTTTGTTTAAATCATGTAACAGTTTTAAGTATCTGAATGCCAGTTATGTAGGGTGATTTAAGCAGGGCACATACTGATTACTATTGTGCCAGTTACACAAATGTCCAACATCTTACAAATGTATACTGTTCCACAGTGCTGCAGAGTAATCTGAAACTGCATTACATCGGAAGATTTACTTTTTAAGAACTTTTTTATTTTTTTTTATTTTTATTTTTTTACGAGATCAGCAATATCCCAGTGTCTGGAGAAAACGTCAGTGTGTACTGATGCTATTTTCACTAAAACGATTGCCATTCATGTTTCTGCATAGGGCCACCTGGTGGGTGAACATATCATTGCAACAAAGTTTAATTTGAACAGTTTGTGACAGTCCGCATAAAACTAGAGAGCAGTGTGTACAGGGGAAGCATTGATAACAGACTGAGGCTAGAATTGTTACTGCAGATTTGCCAAGATGTCAGATCTTCCCTAATAACTTCAGTGTTTACCCTAAACTAACTAAATTGTTAAGTGCATCTTGTATACCTTAAGAACCATCCACATCTGTTAAGTGCAAACTTGAAATGATAAGTTACACACAATTCTCTTCTACTATTTTAATGTTAGATGAAATTCTTATTGTGTTATCGGATGCCAATCTTTGCTATTGCTTGTAGTAGTTTATTTTCATAAAGTGACTAAATTGCTGTAGAGCTGCATGAGCCGCAGGTAACACATTGCTAATTATATGTACATTATATTTTTTTTCTGTTTTTAGCACGGCAATAGAAATACTGCCACAAGCTAACGTTTTAGGACATAAGTATTCCATCATCTATATCATATTTACAGCTTTTTTTATTGGTGTGTTAGAAAATGTTTGTTTGATCATTTAGCTTTGGGAATCTTTATAAATATATCTTTATATTGTGGTTTTAAACGCACACAAAAACCCCACAAATTTTAGTAGTAGTCTTGTAAATAGGGATCATTTGTCTTGATATGGTGCCAGTTCATGTTGTGGATTGTTGCCAGTTATTGGCAATTTAAGTGGCAATCTATTGTCTTTATCTTATAAACAGGCTATGAAATAACAGGACACCATACATAAAAATCATAAATTTATTTGTAACAATATTTTTGAACCTGGACTTTTGCTTTCCAGTTGACCCATTCTTGTCTGTGTTTGAGTGGAAAACCGACATTTTAGACTCTGATTGTACATGGAACGTATCCATGTTGCATTTCCTCCCTGGTCCGAGAAATGGGTGTGTACCATAAAAGTTATGAGCTACCATGCACAATTATAACCTGTAGTGCTGGGAAATGTTAAACACTAATGTACAAGGTACATCTTCAATATGAGGCTACCTCCCCTATTTTATATTATTCTTTTTAAATCATTTAAAATGGCATGCATTGTGTTTCATGTATATGCAGTAAGTTTTGCATGTAGTAAAATCTCTAGGTTACTGGTTCTTATGTACATGCTCTGATCAAGTTTATAGTGAAAAGCTTGCCCAGTATTTTCTAACAACCATAAAGTTTAGTTTCCTCTAATGAGTTACTTTTAAACTTTGTAAAATTAGATTTTCTGGACAGTTAAGGTCATGCACTCTTGTTAGTAACCTTCACGCCTTATTTGCTAGTCAAATGGATGCCTTCAGCTAAGCAGGACAGGGATATATACATAAATATTTGCTTGTATGACAGTCTATTAACATTTTCTTTAGTTAATCATTTAAGTGTAAGAAGTCTCATGATTTGGCAACAGTATGTATTTGGCTTTATGTTTTAGACACTTAGACGTAGATCTTTGCAGTGTTGCATTGCTTGAAGATTTTCCAGTAACCTGGCTGGGTATACTCTTATCCAATTCCTGTCCAATACCACCGTCCAGATGGTAAGACATTGGATAAGTATGTATGCTCAAACAACCGCTTGTTACATCCAATCCTGGTTGCCTGCACAGGTAAAAATATTTTTTAACCTGGTTAAAAAAAGTATGTGTACTCTGCTTTATCCTATTCTCCCAATGTTGATGTTGTACAGCAGTCTAGCGAATATCGGGAAAGTGTGTATAGCCAGATGAACATTTGAGCAGATGTAGGTCAAAGGTCTGCTGTAAAGTTGGACAATTGCGTATCTTAGATTGGCTGTTATATCTGCGACATTATCTCTTGGTCTGCTGTGGGATTGCATATATAGCAGATCTGAGATAAATTGTGGCTTTACACATTGTACAGATATCTGCCTGTTCTGCACTGAATGCTGACAGAAGAAATGGACAGACGGTTGTAGAAAGTTTATCAAACCAAATAAAAAAATATTACAAATAACATGTAAGAATTGAAGTAGAAAAAAGAGCTTATATGTCCAAAAAAGCAATGCTGCTTAAACTCTAGGTCACACACAACTGTATCAAAAGTGTATAAGGTTCAAAATGTGAAAAAGACGACCTAGGTAATAGTGCAAAGGAGAGCACAGACAGCGCTATATATAAATAAATAAGTAATAGCGCTATAAAAAAAATGTAAATAAATAATAGCGCTTTGCAGAGTGGTGGTAGGAGACAGTAGAAAGGATGCTAGGGAGATGTATATGCTAAAAACAAACCAGAAAAAGACAAGAATAAAACTCTGTAGAGATTCAAAACTGCAAATACTGTCTGTAACAAAAAATAGGGCTGTACCATTTCCCAAATCCTTACCTGATCAGAGCCCTGCCGTGGGGTGTCTTCCCAGTAGTCAGGCTCAGTTAAATGCTGTAAGTTCACAATAAATAAGGGGAAAGAAGTCAAGATGGTACAAGCTCCCAGTTAGTAGCTGTAGGGGGTAAATCAGCAGCAGATCGATGTCCTTTGGTATCCAGCACTGCGCCACCTCATTGTTTTCCTGATCATGTTGGTCATGACTACAGAATATTTCCACAGCAACACCAAGCGTTTATAGGCAGATTGGGAGAATGGTCACCATTGATATGTGTGCAATACAACATAATGGTAATGGATTGATGTAACTGCTATGCAAATATATTACACTTGTGTTTTTAACTATTGGAGAATTTACCATTGAGAAGCTGTAAATGCCAATTATCTGTAGTATAATATAGTAAATATAGTTCCTGTTGAAACAAGGGCTTCCTGTAGTGCATGCCCCAGGTACAGCCAGCCTTTCCATTATTTGTTTCCTGTGGGTTAAGCGGTAATGAAAAACAATAAATTAATCTGCTATTGTGGAACTATGGGGCTGATCCAGAGATTAGGACTAACCATGCTGAAAAGTATTTTTGCTGCTTGTGAAATAATGAAAATTCGTTTGCACCCCTCATATTGTAACACTGCTTTGCTCAGGTCTACCATCGCACCTAAAAAAAAAATAGGTGTAGCTGCAGCCCCTATGTGTGCTAGCACAGCCTTGCTCCCAAAAAGGGCTGCCAGCACATACTGTGTGTG
>WWET01001689.1:156466-172822 GCA_011038615.1 Limnodynastes dumerilii
TTTATAATAAAATCAAAGAATGGCACTTTTAATCTTTATTATGTTATAAAGCCAGCTTTATAATAATCCATTACTTTGGGTCATATCAGTCATCACATAAAATAAGCAGGGTTAGTGTCACATTTTTCCTTTTTTGTCCTGTGCATTACACCAGAAAGACTTATCCCTTCAGTGTTCCATTGTCACAGGACCCCACAACAGACATTGCTATTCTGGTGTCTAACATCCATGTGGGCTTTAATAATCACTATGTTTATGTAGTTGCAAGAATATCATGCTATTAATGAAACTAGAAAGCATGCTGACACCTATAATTTATTGGAAAGAATGTACATAAAGCTTATTTGTTACATGTGAGAATGATGCTATATTGAGAGTAAAAGGACGTTATTGCAGTAAAGCACCAGCAGGTGGCGGTGCAGTGCTGCAGGCAAATGCTGTGTGTCCCATGGAGCTCTCCTAGATGCAGCGCGCTATCACCTCTGTATGATTTCCTTAGCTATGTCGCGTAGTGTATTCTAGGCGCCCGAGCTATCGCTGTATTATTCGCATAAACCGCTTGTAGCCGGCTGGTGACGTATAGCCTCCTCGGTCATCTTGTCAGCAGCACGCTGCTATGACAGCTGGTACAGTACAAGGTGTGACAATAGCCGCTACTCTCATCCTGATCACTCCTTCCCTGGCACTGTAAGAGTTACTGGGAATGAAGTGGGCGTTTCCGAGCTCCTTGTCAGCCAATCAGCGCGCCGTGCATATATTATGTAATAGTGAGCTTGGGAAGCGCTGAGCAGAGCCATTTGTGCCCGCAGCATCCTCAGCATCACACATCGGCCGCGTCCCCTCATCCCTACGGACAGCCAGCGATGTAGAGCGGCGGCAGCTATGGATCTAGGGGTTTACCAACTGCGGCATTTCTCCATCTCCTTCCTTTCCTCCCTCCTGGGCACAGACAGCGCGGCCGTCACACTAGACAGCAGGTAATAGCATCTGCTGGCACGGGGGCTCTCATGGGTACATAGATGGGGTGGCAGGGTGTTTGTTCCATGTGTGCTCTGTATGAGGCGCTGTGTTTTCTTGTCCTGTCATAGTAGGGCAGGTGCGGGTCTAGAGATGGCTCAGAGGTGTAGCTCGGATGCTCTCATACGGATTGTGCTCTGCTGGGTGTGACAGCGGCACCGGGATGTCTGTGATGATCTCTGATGTGTGTAATAAAATAATGAGCCTGTCTCTCTCTGTGTTTCAGCTCCTCTGGTGCCAGCGTGGTAGCGATCGACAACAAAATCGAGCAAGCCATGGTATGTATAACGTGAGTTGGTGCAGCCACCACCACCTGTATAGATAAATGTGTCTGTGTGTGACTAGATGTGTGCTGGCTCCGGGCACTGCACCGCTGCACATTCCCTCTTTGTCATTGGAGCGCTGCCCGCGGCTCTGCTGCTGCCGCTGCTCCTCTCACGCTATTCCCTGCTCGCTGTTACTAGGCAGGAGGAGAACCTTTAACTCCCAGCTATAAATATCTCGCAGTCTGATTGGTCGGAGTGGATAAGGCGGCCCCTTGGTGTCATTACGTCACAATCGAAGAGGAAAACACTATGCGGCAACCTGCTCGGCTCAGACTAGCTGCAGCCGGTGTGCGCCGGGTTGGCTCAGCTCCTGGGGCTTTTGTCATCCTCAGACCATCCATCCTGCTCCCTCCAAGAAAGCTTAGCAGAGACATGGCAATAATCACAGTAGACATGCCCTTGTCCTGTATATTTGTACACATTAATCGCAAGTGTTACACATCGGTAGAGGTTTTTTTGTTTTTTTTTAAGATTTAATAACAGTAGTTTTTTTTTCTTATTACACGTATGCAATGCAGCAACATTTATTTTTATACAGTAGCTCTACAGAGAATGCATCATTTTGTAACCATTCTTTTAAGTTAGACCAAATGTGGCAAAACACAAACCTCAAAACAACTTTATAATACTAAACAACAATAAGGCTAATTGTCTAAAGACATTGCCCAGGTTATAAAATTATAAGTGCAAAGCTATCATAAAATATTTATTTTATAATGTATGGGTCAGAAAACACTGCTGATTGTTGCTGCACAGATCAACTGATGGCTGGGCTAATGCTCTGATTTTTAAGTCCTTAACTCCCATTAATGTACCTTAAAGCCAAATCAGGTACCCCATCTGACTGATTGGTGTTTTGGCTATTTAAGTTGTCCTGTTTAAAGTTGTTATATGTATAGTATTTATGTTTGTCATTATCCTAATGACATCACATCTTTACATGGTAGCATGTACCCTCACTGCTTATTTATTTTCCGTACCACCTACAAAAAATTTTTCATAATTTTTACATTTATTTTATCATTTGGAACATCCACGCTACTAGTAATTTAGTAAATGAGCACCGTGCTTTATATTTTAATCATATACTCAGTATATTGACATGGAGAACAATAAGTGGTTTTCTGTGACAATGCTAAGTCATTCCAGTGTACATTCAGAAGTCTCAGATTTTTGAAACCACAGCGTGACTATTGATGTTATGCTGTCGTCATAATGTTGTTATGCACTGTCGTTTAAGTTCTAGTTTGATTTTATACATATTCATGTAATGTGTGGCTAGTTGATATATTAATATAGTATTTTTAAAAACATTTTAGAGACATTTGTGAAGTGTATGAATTTCTTTATAAATCTGCATGTATTGTTTTACTTAACATACTGCATATCATATTTTCCATTTTTAACCAATGTTAACATTTTTGATAAATTTTGTGACATTAGATCCTTCCCTGGGTAAGCCATGTGTTTCTTGATTTGTAACTAGTATTTTTCTTACAGGACCTTGTCAAGAGTCACCTGATGTATGCAGTTAGAGAAGAAGTAGAGGTTTTGAAGGAGCAAATCAAGGAACTAATTGAGAAGAACTCTCAGCTGGAACAGGAAAACAGCTTATTGAAGACTCTGGCCAGCCCTGAGCAGCTTGCCCAGTTCCAAGCTCAGCTCCAGAGTGGTTCTCCTCCCTCCTCCTCCTCGTCCTCCTCTTCATCATCCTCACAGCCTGCTGCAAGCACCCCAGCACCTGCACAGCCAAGCTCACAAAGCTCAGGTCCTTCTGCATAGCAGATGTAACCCTTCAAAACACCTTGCAAAGCAATCTGACTTTTCCTAGCAAACATACATCTTCACCACCACCGTGACGAATGTTGAAGAGTGCTGTTACCATCAGGTCATATTCAGTAAAGTCATACATAGAATACAATCAAACGACACCCCTATGAGTGCTTTAAAACTTGGACTTTGTCATTTACAGAGGAGGTGGATCATCTCATCTGCCTCAGCCAGTTCTATGAAGTGTCCTAATAATTTCAGTGACTGTAAAATTCATAAGATTCTCTTTACCTTGGATGTGCCTCTAACATACACATCATATTTAAGGAGCAGGTACCAAACGTGCCTCCCACTTTTTGCCACCGCTATCAGCTTTGTTGCAAACTTCCTCCGTTTCAGTATTAAATAGCTGCTTCATACCACCTCCTTTTCCAACTGTGACTATGAGGAATCATACTTTTCAAAGTGTGTTACATTGGGAATGGTCTGTTCTACATTGGACTAGGAGAGTGTAAAGTACACAGGACACTATAAGCCAGCTGTGAATCCTTTTTTGTGTTTTAATTATTTTATTCTATTCTTCCCAAAACAAGCACTTCAGTAAATGATACAGGTCTCTGCAGATGTGACGTGGTTCAGTAGTGGATGGGACTGGACTATGGTTTTTCTTTTCTCTTTCTTTTCCATTTGGGAGGGGATTTGTATGCCACATAGACACATTCCCTGTGTATAAAGGTGTTGAAGTGTACTCTCTGTTTATCCCCTATTGGTCAGCTGAGCCTTTATTTTGCAATATCTGGTATTGATATGTTTGGATCTACTGATCCATTGTTAGAAGATGCTGTTGGAAACTAGGAATATTATTATTATTATTATTATTTCAATGAAGTTTATTTGCCTACTGTATATTTGTGTATGTAGTGTAAGTACTCTGTAAAATAGAACACTTGTAAGTACTACTTAGGTTGTACAGATTGAAATTTAGTGGTTTCATTGGCTGAACTGAAATGTTTTGCCTTAATTTTGTTTTTGTGGTTTTTCTTTTTCTTTTTTTTTTTTTTATATATATATTTTTTTTAATTTACATTTATTTTTAAATGCTGCTTTCCCTTTAGGAGCCAGAAAAGGCCTCGGTGCAAATAGATCTGGCACTAAAGGCGTAAGCTAAGAGCACACCTGCACAACAGTTTTAGGACAGAAGTAAGCAGTCTGTGACTCTCCATATATTGAATTGCTAGTCTAACCCTGGTTCATAGGACCTGCTGGGGCTTGTGCTTCATGATTGGTGAGTCTCAGGTTGCCTAAATCTGAATTAGAACATGGCATGAAATGCCATGTTTAGTATATTCTTTTACTGAATTTGCATTGGCTGGTGAGTATCCTTTGAAGTAAAACCCAGTTCACTGAAGTTTTGTTTTTGGTTTAATCACTCCAGATACTGACCACATTCTGCTAACATAATGGGATATTTGAGCTGTAAGGTAGTATGCATACGTTGTGCATGTTCTCTAAACAGTTGTAACACGTCATTGTATTTAACTGTTGCACTTGTCAACTTTCAATAAAGCATACATTGTTGGTAAAGAAATGTCTTCAGATCCATGGAAATGAATGGGTGAATTAAACATATGTGCTTCTGAGGATATTTGACTGTTCCCAAAGCTTTTCTTTATAGTTTTTTTTTCCTCTGCACAGACAAGCTGGATTTTCCTTTGGAAATAAGCTGTGTTAGCATATTCCAGTAAGTAGGGAGCTATTGCTATGCTGCTGATCTTAGAAAACTTATTATGAAACACGTAGTCACTTGGCAACAAACCACACCTACGAACACCAAGCTGTGAAGGGTTTCCCATGCAAACAGCCTGCAGGCACATGGAAAATGTTGCATGGAGTCTTAAGCATGTTGGCATGAGGTTTAAAAGCCTATTATTGGAGCCAATTTATATATTTTTTTATTTCAGCTAATAGCCTTTTCTGTTTTTGCCATGTTTAGGTGCACCATCACTTTTTAGAATTTGGAAAAAACATTATGCTTTGCTGCTTTGAGTCTTATTAGATCTTTCCTCAAACCTTGTTAGCTGTCAATGATGTAACAGCACTCAAACCTGACTAATAATGGACTGGAAAAGAGTAATGGACTGTCTGGATGTGGTGGCTGGCACACACATTAAGGATATTATGATGTAAAGTCATTAGCATTGTGATGTAAAGTCACACACATTTTTTTCTGTTGAGCTATCTGAGGAAGAGGTGGCAATGGCTGTGGATTAGTTGCTTGTGTACCATAGCTTTTTATTTCCTGCAGACTTCGTGATTAATGTCTTCCATATGTTAGAGCCACGATTTTTTTAGCCACAAGGAACCACCATTACAAAGCTGTGAAATGCTCCCAGAGCGATACATGATACGCAATGGGAACACTGGTTTCATGTCGCACAAGATGAGCTGCAGGGCATCACCTGTATGTAGCATCTCAGACCATATTATTATTATTATTATTATAGTGTTATATTGTGTTAGTATTATAGTGACGTGACCTTTGTTTGTTTCTACACAACATTTTTCTGTGAGAGATATGTAGTCGTACATTCACAAATTAAATCGAATTTCATGCAATGTATTTCTGCTTTTCACAGTTCAGTTTGTTTACTAATTTTATCTTGTGTGAAACACTAAAAGGTTGCCAGTGTTATTCAATGTGTTGCTCCAGAAGATAATGTAGATATACGGTGTATATCCTATTCTCAGGCACTAACCTTAACTAACTGAAGGGATTTAATATATGAGAAATGGCACATTGTATTGTGTGTACTCTTATACAGAAGATGCTTAGAATTTTGATATACAAACCGTTGCCCATTCAGTCTCCATCTTATCGATGAGGCATAGCAATTGATCCCCGGAGCACCAAACTTGGTGCTGCAATTGGCAAGTGTAAAAACTACCCCAACCCTTTAATTCTAACCCTAACCCTCCCTTCTCCCTAGTCTGACCCTAACCCTCCCTTCTCTATAGTCTAACCTTAAGACCCCCACCCCCTCTCCCTGCAGCCTGACCGTAACCTTCCCCTTCTTTGGCCTAATCCTCCCTTCCTAAGAGCCTAACCCCCCACCAAGACTAAAAGTCCCCGAAATGGTTACTCACCTCTGCGGAGCTAGCGGCGAAAATGAGTGGGTGAGTATGCCAATCGGCATACTCACCCATTCATAAAAAAATCCGCTAAAATGGTTGGCATTCAAAATAGAGACACGAAAAGGAACTTTTGGCTGTCTCTGTTTCTAAAGGCAGCCCATTGAACTGGTAACTCCCAACGGTCGAAGTCATGTCCTATGTCCTTATGGGGACTTTTTTGTCCTGTTGAGGCTGTATGAATATACCAATTGGTACTTAAAAAGTGCCATTAATTCCTCCCTGTGCAACCAAGCACCTGATTTAATTGGTCATTGTTTTATTACAGTGATTACCTAACTTTTAAGTCATCTGTAATAGTGACTACTAGATCCCTTTCCTTCCCAGTAGTTTTCATTTTAATGTCATTAACACAGATGAATATAGTAAATTTTTTTGTGTGTATAACAAACATACGTATGATATACACATTGGGTGATGTGTTTTTGGTGTCAATTTGTGGCATTCTGTATTGTTAACAATAGGTCATTGAAATCTTCTTGTGACTATTAAACGGGCATGCTCATTGTATCATAACATTTATTAGTAGCTAAAATGGCTGACTTTCAAAAGCTTGTCTTAGCTAAGAGATAGGTAGGTAGATAGATAGATAGATAGAATCATGTAATTTGTCATTATATCTTTAAAGTAAAACACAGAGAGATTTGTTACTTCCATTTGCAAATATATGATAAGCCACCAGCCACTTACAAAGCTTGTTATGGTGGTCCTAACTCTAATAAAATTTCAGACGACCTGATTCACATTCAACGAGATTCTTAAGAGCGATTCAGAGATGCTGCAAAACAAAATGAAGTTAACCACACTCCAAGTCTCGGTCCTGTCACCTATGGACAGTTTTCTTAGTGCGTGGGTATAAGTGTGGATGTGTTTCCTTATTGTGAATCACATGGAGTCCATCTAGGTACTTAAAGTTGATCATCATTTACTTAACCACAATTAAATGCATATGTTAATTAACAACTCAAAATGTTTTGTATTTATCTGTAGACTTTATTTTTTTGCTAATCTAATAATGCCACATTGTAACCCTTTATGTGCCTTGGAGCAACAAGCTACCTGTATAATGTATGATAATTGCTATTTATATACTTTATTTAACAATTTTATTTTTTCAAACAACAACTTTAAAAATTAATTGTACTCAACTTTTTATATAAAACATTTTTTAAAGTTTTATTTAATAAAAAGAATGTAAATGACAAAAATGTAATTAATGAAAAATAGAAATGTTTTATATAGTGTTAAAGATCTAATGGCATCAAAAACATATATACAAGATGAATAGGCAAGCACCAAATGATATGTAAATCAACTTAAGAGTGATAGAGGTCTACCTTATCTTTTCTGTGCGTATAAATACTTCCGCAAGGCACTAGCACTTGTGAATTAGTCTGAACTTAAGAGTAACGCCGATACTGTACACTAGTAGCCCGTGTGCATCTCATTTGCATTGAGTCTTGCCCCTCTAGCCACACATGCGGGACTCATTTCGTGCTAGTGTGTGAATCAGTCCATATGTGTCTGTGAATCAGTCGGGCATGGTTTCCGTGTATGTTTGAGTTTTGGGCATGCGCGGTACATCTGAGTAGAAATACGTACGGAGATTCTGTACTTAAGTGTGGGAGTCCCTATATTGGGTGATATGCCATGTATTTTTAAATTGAGAGGTCAAGTCACCAAAATAGCTACTATATGTCATGTTAAGTTTACTTAGTACATGAAGGTAACTTAATATGTTATGTCCTGAAGAAAGAAGATATTTTGTTCAGTTTTTTTTTTTATGTGCTGTGCCAGAAAACCAGCTATTTTGTGAAGCTTTGAAGGGGAAGAATGAGGCTTCTTTAATGGTAGTGTAGGTTGCTTTGTTTCCAATAAGCTATGAAATGTGACCTTGTGGTAAGGGAGTGGTGGAGAGCTAGTTAGCATACCTGTACAACAAAAGCAATCATTGTATTAAAACAATATAGCTGTGTCTAGGTCAGCGCCATCTATTTGTCAACAGTCTGTTTAAAATGTTTACACACCTTTCAGGAACACACATCATGTAGACCAGTTACAAGTGTTTGTTGTCTGAATTGTGAATCTGGGCCTGAACATTACCTGATTGTTCATAATATTTGCCTGTGAAATTGTGCATGTTTTTCTGCAGGATTTAAGTTTGAATGTCCCCCATAGAATTCTCTATCCAATTGTGTTTTTCGTGGACTTTCTGTTATTACTCCCCCTTTGAACCCCAAATCTTCGGGAATAAGGATTTCCCCATTTAGCAAGCATGACGCTAATTTTATATATTTGTGATCTGGCACCACCACGACACACACAGGGTCAGAAAAGGATGGGATGTGGCAGTAGGAATTAGGTGCATTGATGCACTTTATGGCAGTGCATGGCAATCTGTGACCTAGTGTCAGTTTGTACCATTCTTACTCTTCCTATTCATAAGATACAGGTGGTACTTAAAGGCTTTTTCAGGACCCTACTTGCCACTGATGTTAATACATCAGGCATTTGCTTATGCAGATTTTGAATGGAGAACCTTTTCATGAATCACTTTATCATAGCCGGTCTTCCTCACTCTGTTCAGCAACTCATAATCAGAATGTATATAAGTTCTAGTCTCACATCAAAGTTGGCTGCCATTTGACTGCATTTTTAGATATATCATGAAGGCCAGAGAAGTAGATATTTTTGGGTTCATATAGAGTTTTCAGATATGAAGTTAGAATGAACTCCATTGAATATAGCATGAGCGTCCGATAAATGTATGTCTGAGACAGATATCGGATCACAAAATTCAACCTGCCACACAGCTTATTTATGCCAGATATGGGACTGCTTTGTGCAAAATATTACGTAGTCACTTGGCTTATGATAATTAATCTTGGCTATGGCTAGAAAGTCTAGTTTTTGAGTGTCTTTAAGTTGTTCAATTTTTATACTGAGCAATAGTATACTTTGTGTGGTATGGAGTCCCCTCCAAGATACTTTTGTTGACATTAATATGAAGATATGATCGCATTATTGATAGAATTAATATGATAGATAGGTACCTACACACGTGGTAAGGGTTTAGTAGACATCTCAAAATCAGAACCATCCCTCATTTGCTTTTGTTTCGCTCTCTTGCATATCTCCAGCTTATGCATTGCATTATATGAGCTGCTGTAGTACACCTATAAAACAGGACTGGTCACTTCTCTTTATTTAATGTTGGCTACTTTGGCTTCTCTCTCTAGCCTGCAGTTTTAACAACCTGGAGCTATGGTATTTTTTTTTATAAATTGGCCTGGAACACATCTTCTTTTTTTTTTGTTTTTTTTTTGTTTTTTGCCCCATTTTTTTGGGGACCTCTCTGCTCTGCTTCTATTGGCAGGCTGTCTACATACACTTACCTCTTCAACAAATACATATACCATTAGAATTTATATACTGTGTTAAACAGTTATTCACATGAAATTCAATGTTTACTAATGATCTTAGATGACCCTTGAAGTCTTTACATAATTGAAGGAAACATATTCTTCAATCATTGATAGGCGAAGGGGGAATAGTTTGACTGATTCCTTTCAATGTTATTTTAGCTGTAATATATGTGTTCTGTTATGATCTTATGTAAACTAAACACATGAAAGCAAGTAATTGTATAAAGCTAAATTATATATTATCACTTATGAAAGATCTAGAACTGTTGGCTTAAAATCAAATATTTGAATGTGTCTACTATTACTACTACTGGAACCTTCACATTAAAGACCAAGGGCCATATTTACTAAGCTGAGGGTTTGGAAAAGTGCAGATGTTGCCCATAGCAACCAATCAGATTTTAGCTGACATTGTCTAATATGTAATAGAAAGTGAGAGCTAGAATCTGGTTGCTATGGGTAACATCTCTTCTTTTCCTTTCCCGCAGCTTAGTAAATCTAGCCCCAGGAATATTGGTAAGAGTAAAGCTGGAGGTTCTGATAATTGGGATGATTTTTCCCTTGGGATAGGTCTAAATATCGTCACCATACACTGCTCTTCCTGGGAGCTATAATCTTGGCTTAAGAAGGATGTGATCTACCTCCTGACCAGAGTTTCCCCCTCTCTCTGGCTCTTTAATTACCTTTTAAGTATAGCAGTAATATAATGGAAGCCCTGCAACACTTGCAGAATGCTTTCATATTTGACGTTTCAAAAATTGATCTGTACCATACACTAGAGCGATTATTTGCCCGATCACCCGATAATTGGGAAATCAGGACGATAATCTTCTAGTGTATGGCCAGCTTAACACAGATAGGGAAACACTGGCCAGGAGGTAGAGGTACAGGGTTTGATAATCGTATTTGGCCACACAATACATGATAATCCGTCAGGAATCCTGAACAATCCGATTCTAATTTGTGGGACAATAATCTGAGGTTTCAGAAATCTATCTGAACTACAAACTAGAGCAATTGTTTGCCTGATCCACAATAATTGTATGATGGGCCAATAGTCACTCCAGTGTGTGACCAGTTTAAAAGTTGTATGGTATAATTGTGTTTGTTTAAATGAAATATCTAAAGATTAGTAAAAGCTGGAAACCTATGTAAATATTTACAAGCTGGAAGATACGGGGACCTACAGCACCTACATAAACTGACTTACATTGTGCTTCCAGTATAAAATAAAAAAACAAGTTACCATTATAAAGTATTCAATGCTGAGAGTTGGGTTATTTCATATATTCTCATTGTCAAACTATTGTTTATAGTCCTAAATATAATTCTTACACTTAGTCATCTGGAAACATAATTGGATATGTGTGTGACAAGTGGACATCTTAATGTAGTTGTATGATGCATTTCAAATGGTGGGATTTAGCCCTTTGTTCTAATAAAATGTATGTGTAGCAGGTGGACTAATATACTAGGTCTCAGAACAGCCACAGGCCGTAGTTAAGGACTTGCTAAGAAAACACTTGGAAGATGCTGTAGCATTTGCACTTATTCTAGGATATTTCAATTGCAGTTATTGGATATATTTTCTTTCCTCATTCATATATTTACATTTATTTGTAATTCTAAAGAAATAGACCAATCCTCCCTCATAAATGTTAAAATTACTTTTAAACTTCAGCTCCCAATACAGATGGATATCCTGCTAGCATATAATGGTTCCTCTGAATGACAGACATTTTTTCTTGAACCAAACTTCCATTCTTTTAGAACCACTCTGCACTCTGCTTTGTTACTTTAATCTGCTGTTTTATTCTTCAGGATAAACATAATTGGGGACCGGAGCTTTTTTCTGTACTTATCCTCTGCCCTCTAAAGTGGGAGGGGGGAAGTATGCTAATTGTACAGTGCGGGTTGGCTATCCCACACTTGTGTGGATCAGAGGTCATATGGACCACTGATCTGCTCGCTTCACTTACGCTGATATAACCTTGCCTTAAGTGATAAAGCCAGCATGAGAGAGGGGGAGTGTAACTGACAGACAACTGCATGTATGAAAAGCATGTAGGAGTCTGGATCCGGTCCAGAGTTATTATAGTAAGTTTGGCCGGTTACGCACTCCAGTACGAGAGTGTAATTGCCGAAAATGGAACTTACGAAAGTTTCTTTTAGAGAGTCCCATTTATGAATACTTACCGATTTTCGACTTTTTTTTTGTGAATGGGTGAGTATGCCGTTTGGCATACTTTACCCATTCACTTTCGCAATTACCGTTGTCCTTCCGCCATCTGTGATATCCCTCCGCTGCTGCTCGCCGGACCAGGAACAGGCGAGTAACCTATCTGTGCGGGTTAGGGTCAGGCTGCAGGGAAGGGAGGGTTAGGGTAAGACTTACAGGAAAGGAGGGTTAGGGTAGTGAGAGGGGAGGGTTAGGATTAGAATTAGGGAAGGGACTATTTTTACTTATCATTTAGCAGAACGGAGCTTTCAGTGCTCTGTGGATTGATTGCTATGCCTCATCATTTTTCAGAAATCAGATTTTCATAGCGGGGACCCACACCCATGTTTGTCTATTTGCGCTTATGATACCATTGTGTAAGGAAGTATTGCTTTTCTAAGTGCTCTTGGTAGCATGGCTGGTGAGGTATTTAATGTCCTTTAAAAGTTAATTCCCTTTGCTCCTTAATGCTTCTTCTTTTGTCTGTGTGGCTACAAGTATTCAAAGTTGCAGCTCAAATACACAAGGGGATAATAGGGCAGATAAGTTACCATGTCATATGTTTGATAGGCAATCAGTCTTTAAAATTGCATGCCCACACATTAGTATTTCTGTATTTAGCTTTGGAAGCAGCTATGATCCTGTCAGTGAATAAGACGTTACTTACTTCAGAAGGACAGGTAATAAAGTAAGCACTTACGTAACAACTTCTTGTCGCTGGCATTTTGAAGGTTACATTTAATGCTGTTCTGGTACAGTCTCCCAGGTATTGTCAGTCATACTCGTCCTGCTTACTAGTCTACTGTAAGGAGAAAATGACTACAGGGCAATCTGACAGCACTTACACATTGATTTCACAATGATTCTTATATAATTATACTTGGTAAACTCACAATTTGTTCTATAAAATCAGTACATTACATCCTACAGACTAATATGCCCTATTCATTATTTTTGTGTTTTTTGATTTTTTGATTTGTTTTAAAGATTTATATAGGGGAAGAAATATATTGAGCCTGTTACCTATGCATGGACTCTATAAAGTGGGACAATGTTTACAAGTTGTATAACCCACAGAATCCTATGAGACCTTCACTTTACACAATCACACATCACCACCCCCACCACGTTGTTTATAAGGCCACACCGATTGCATAGTGGAGGTTATATGAGGTGTATTACAGACAGGAGACAGTAAGTAAAATGACAGCTACAAAACTACTAACAATGACTTGGATACAGTTCTCCATGGCTGAACAGAGGTGTGTAGAGAGATCAGGCTTATTTTTTCTTTTTTTAAGGGCCTGGATATAGACTTCCAAGTGGTCCGGGCAAAGTATTAAATTGCACAGTATAGGTGTTCTATCGTACTGGTGCTTCCGATCCAGCACCATTTTTTTTTTTTAAGTATTGGGATTGTAAGTCTGCAAACGTGGTGCATGGATACAGTGGGGATCTCCGAGCACACCAGTTTTGGATCTAGTTCAGACTAGACTGAGGGAGACAGGACACTGGATGAGAAGACTCGGCCCTTGAGTTTCTATTCTAGAGGACATGCCTAAGGAGGGCAAATGGTGCATGTCATGGTGGTTTTTATGAATAAGTGAGGCAGAAGGGAGTGGAGGCGAGGGATCAGTGTTTATGCCTATACATGAAGAGGTGAGTTTTGAGGGACTGTTTGAGTCAGAGTTCCAGGCCCTCCATTCCATTTTACTTACACATTAATCCTATAATTGAGTTCAATACACTTGTCCTTTACTCTGTAAAATTATAGTTTCAGGTAAGCAAAATATTTAGCAGAGATTTGTAAACACAGGTGAGTCTTTTACCATTTTGTTCAATGATTTTATATTATATAAATATATTTTTACTTAGTAAAAATATTTACCTATATTAATGATCTATATTATTGAGTTGATGTAGATGTACTTTGTTCTTTAAAAATGTTCTTGACAAACCGTATTTATGCCAATGTGCAGTGTAGGTGATCCTGTGATTCTCTGTGCTTATGCTATGGTGAATATGTCTGTTGGAATGCACACATTAGGCTCATGTTCCAGTACTTGTTCACATGCTTAGATCTGTACATTCATGAAATGTGCTTCTCGTCATGTTCGTTTTGATGACATACAGTACTTAGAGGATGCATAAAGTACATGGTGATGAGATATTGCAGTTCGGCTATGTGTCCTATATACGTAATACAAAAAAACTGTTTTTATTCTGTGCTTTCTGCTGTGCCAGTGATACTACCACTGTGCCTATTGTATATCTGAGATGACTGGCATCTTAATCACCCAACTCAGCATGTGCACCCCAAGCTTGAGCTTTTATTAAGAAATATAAGATTATCTAGAAAGTCATTCTCACCACACTGCGTCTGCTGGCGTACAGAATGTACTATCCATTCCGCATGCATAAATGTGAACACTTCCCATGTCCTATACCCTGCTTTAAGTATTACGCACATAACCCTGTACTTGCAGAATGCTAGACCATACGTAAGGGCTTACCCTAAGGCTGGGTTCACATTGGGGTGTTTTTCTAAAGCAAATCTTTTCAATCACACAATCAAAAGGCTATTTCTCCAGATATGTGTCTACTGTCCAAAGATGCTCAAATATATTTTGAAATGGTCTGTGATCTTTTGGTGCTCCCAATATGCCAGATCAACGATGGAAAGATATCTTTTGATTTTTGAAATTGTGTATTCTGTTTACTAGGAGATCTTTGGAGAGTACACGCTGGTAAGATATCTGGTGAAACAGTCTTTTGGGCAATTGGAAAGATTATCTGCTGAAAAGTGTGTACCCTGCTTTACCGTACAATTCCATGCCCAGCATGCAGCTAGTAAATTCCATATAGAACATAGCATTCTTAATTAACATATGTAAGTCGCCTATTGTTGTTAGTTCTGGATCCCAAAAATGGCAACGCTAAACCACTGAAAAAACTAATTACTGGAAGACACATTCTTGAAAAGCATTAACTGGTGTTGAATTGAAAGTCTAGGTTAAATCTGTATATAAACTCTAATAAATGAGTCAATATGTCACGTAACATTGTGTTGTTTATAGGATTTCTGTAGAACTGGTTTTATCATTAACTCAATCCTTCATCCGGCATCTGATGACTAATAAAGAGACCGAATGTGCCCTCATAAATTAGGCATTTCAAGTTCATCCTTACTGCACTAGTCATTGCCAAGCCAATCAATAAAGAAAATAGGTACGTTTATTGCTCATGTTATTATTACTGCATCCACCCATCTTAATTGTTTAAGAACAATCTCTGGTTACTCAGCAATAAAATATTTATGTTTCTGTGTGGAGAAACAGTTCACAATGCCCATTGCAATTATCTACACACAGTCATGTTACCTACAGCAATTAGATCTTCAGCTTTAATCAGGAGGTTGCTATAGTGGCTCTATTGTTCAGAAACTGCTGTATTGGCTATAATTACCGCTTTACTTATACCAGTTTATAATGTTATTGTGCTTGGTGCAGGTTTTGTGTCATTAGCTAGACAGCAAATTAAAAGTCAAAATCTAGATTAAAGCGGTCACAGAAACCAGTAATTGTGGCCACACTAATATAAACCGCTGTTCTTAATAATACAAATATTCTTGTTCTTTGCTGAAAGATGCAATTGCTGGATATCTATGCAGTGGGGAGATGTTTTAATATGTAGCTATGGTGAGGGTCTCATCCGAAGGACATTACCAGCCTTATACACTTCAAACTATAGCTTGTTACTTCAACTATGCATATCATGTCTGTAGAAGTTTAACTAAACCTGGAATATAACAAGCTATTTTTACTCTTTTACTGCCCCTGTAAAACCCTGCTTGTTGTACTTAAGAGCTAATGCAACATTGCAAGCAGGGCATGTTCCTATGCTAGTAAACTATCAATTCCTGGTACTAAAATACACTGAAGCAAGAAGAAGCATATGAAAAATGTCAAACGTCTTAAAGCGTGACTTACCATTTATTTATGGTAACCCTTAAAGGTTTAGCCATTATCTAACAAGTAACATTGGACCGTGTTCACACCTCAGAAGCAGAAGCGTCTTAGGTGCATATATTTAGTAAATGACCCACTACACGCTTCGTAGGTCATTTACGCAATCTACGTGCCAGTTAGGTACACAAGATCAGATTAAAGACCGCACAGAGTAGTTTAATTAGAAGGAGGCGGCCTAATGCCACCTCGGGAAGTGATTAGTTAGAAGTGGGAGGAGGGGAAACGTAATGTGTTAATAAGGAAACTCTGCATGGTTAGATAAGGTAGCCTTATGGCACTCATAAGATCTGTCCACACCTAATTCACTTGTATCTGTGAATACGGTCCATTACCATTATAACATTATGCTAACAAGGGACCGGATCCAGATCACCACCCCCCGA
>WWET01001689.1:236712-254683 GCA_011038615.1 Limnodynastes dumerilii
GCCTTTCATTTATATACCTAAAAAAGCTTTTGTCCCCTTTTTGTACCAAGTGGGCCAGTTTTTCTTCAGTTTGTGCCTTTGCTGCTCTGATAACCTTTTTAGCCTCTTTCTGCTTTGTAAAATACACCTCCCTGTCATCATTACTCTGAGATTGCTTATAATTCCGACAGGCCATCTTTTTTGCTTTCACTGTAGTTGCTACCTCTTTTGTAAACCACATTGGCTTTCTTTTTCTGGGGTTTTTTCTAACCATTCTTATACAACGGTCTGTTGCTGTTAATAATGCATTTTTTAAATTTCCCCACTGCTCCTGTACTCCTTTTATGTGCCTCCACTCTGGCAAAGAATCACTTACACATCTCCCCATTTCTACAAAATCTGCCCCACTGCTCCTGTACTCCTTTTATGTGCCTCCACTCTGCCAAAGAATCACTTACACATTTCCCCATTTCTACAAAATCTGCCTTCCTAAAGTCTAGCACCCTCGTTTTCGTGTGGCACGCTTCTCTCCCAGTCATTATACTAACCACTACTACTACACTACTACTACTTCTAGCAAATGTCTCACAGGCACTAGAATAGCCGTAAAGGAGGCACATATAAATCAATACTAGCGAATGTACTCAAGCTAAAGGCTGCAATGATTCCATTGTTGAATTTACCAGAGGTGCATATATACTTCCGAGGTTGCAATTAAATATAAACCAAAGAGAAGGTCAGGTGCAGAAAATAGGCCGACTGGTTCTAGATAAAGGGTACATAGGAGTTAGTCTCATTTAGGCCATGGGGGGCAACTGTTTTCAAATTAAAGATCCACATGGTTTCTTTTTGTAAAAGAATTCGGTCTATGTCACCCCCTCTGCTATCCAGAGCCACTTGGTGGAGAGGTGAAGAGGTCGGGGAGGATAGATAGATTTCAGTATCGTCTGCATAGAAGTTGTAGTGAAAGCAAAAGGAACTGATAAGGCCACCTAGAGAGAAGGTGTAGAGTGAGAGGAGAAGGGGACCAGGAACTGAGCCCTGGGGAACACTAATGGGAAGAGGAGTGGCAGGGGAGGAAAAGCTAGGAGTTGACACAGACAAAATGTGGTCCAAGAGATAGGAGGAGAACCTGGAGTGGACAGTGCCAGAGAGGCCGGAAGAGTAAAGGGTGTGGAGGTGGAGCAGGAGAGAATTATCAACAGTGTCAAAAGGCTGCAGATAAATCCAAGGGGATGAGAAGGGAGAAGTGGCCCTTACATTTGGCGGAGAGGAGATCATTTGTGACCTTAGGGCAGTTTCAGTGGAGTATAGGGGGGTAGAACCCAGATTGGAGAGGATCCAGGATGGAGTTGTCAATGAAGTAGCTGATTAGATTGTAAACAAGCTGTTCAAGCAGTTTAAAGGCAAAGGGGAGAAGGGAGATGTATCAGTAGTTGAAGGGTGAGGTTGGGTTGAGGATAGTTTTTTAAGGATAAGTGAGTCAAGAGCATGTTTAAAGGGGGAGGGGAAGAAGAGGAAAGGGATAAATTGAAGTTGAAGAGTTGTGCAAGATGAGAGCAAGGGGTGAGAGAGATCGGAGAAGATTACAGGAGAATTGGACACATTGAGTGGACTTCTTCAGCTAAGGTGGGGATGAAAGAAGACATAGGTGGGTGTCTGGGGATCAGATGAGAGGGTGGAGATGGAGGGGAGTAGAAGTGATGGGAGAGAAGATGGAGCTTCTGATGGGGTCAATCTTGGAAGTGAAGACGGTAACAAAGACAGAGGCAGAAATGGAAAGAGGGAGGGGACAAGGAGGGGGAGAGAGATGAGAGTTGAAGGTGGCAAAGAGGAAGTGGGGGTTAGACGATTGGGAGAGGTTGAGATATTTGAAGAAGGATTGCAGGATGAGGAGAGGATAAACTTAAAGAGGAGAAAGTCTGCAAGAGAACGAGACTTCCTCTAGAGGCGCTCCACATTACAGAACCATTTTTTTAAAGAACTGAGCAAAGCAATGAGTGGCAGGGTTTGGGGATTGGTGCAGACAAGGGAGGGCAGGTAGCATTAATACCTTAGTATTACCACTCGGAATAAATGCATTGAAAAATAAATCAATTGATCTCTACACATGAGAATGCTTTGATTTTCACTATATAAATTACCATGCAACCTGCAACTAGGGCTGCTGTGAGAGAGGTAGGGGGTAAGGATCCAATGATTCGCAGAGGGGATGTTTTTTTTTCTTCATAACTAACAATATTTCTACAGTTATATAACCACAAGCATATTTACAACAACAAGGGGTGGTGGGGGTGCAGATACTGATTGTACTCTAGGGATGGATACAGGAGTATATAATCCAAATTAGGAGGGGTGGTTGGAGTTAGAAGGGGATTTCAGATGGTTTGATTCATGTGGTTGTGAAATGTGGTGTGGTCTGTATTAACTTTAATTTTACTTGTGTGTATAATTCATTATATTAAGACATTTTATTATGTAGCATTTTAAAAACCAGCAATTGTGAGGTGATATCATTGAGTATTGGGAATGTGGCATATTTTGGAGCACATCCCACATTTCCTTATTCAACATAGTGAAGTGCTCATAAAGCATGTACCTTTGGGTATTTTGTTTGTAACCTTTACCAACGTTTCAGCCATTGCACAGCATAACATAATAGCTTAGTAAAAGGATTAGCTAGATTTTCACAACAATCTTTTGTTTCTTCTGCTGCCAGGCTTAGACTGCCCACTCATCTCTACTATTCAGTACTGATCACAGAGCTGCCAAGTGCTTCTTGTGGAGGGTTTTCAGCATTCCTCTGAGAGGTATGGGCTGAAAACCCATAGGTTGAGGACCTATGCGTTAGCCTATTAGGGTATTAAACTATTAGGGTACTACTGATGTAATAGTCAGCTCTAGGAAGCAATAATCAGCAACGGTATGTTTGCAAAAGGACCAAAAATACAACAATAGCCTAGCATATAATGACAATGGGATCATTGCGTTCCTGCGCATGTGTGCCAAACAGGTTTCCAGCAAATAACTACATTCTCATGATGTAGGCTTTCGTGCTGTAAGCCATTGGGATGGTGTGGTGTAACCGCCTGGTGTACACGCGGTGGTCAGGAGGATGCATGTAATTTATACAGTAAGGGCTTGGTGGGTGCGTATAACTTAAGGCAGGGTTGGAGCTTAGAAGTCTCTGTGTGCAAAGGTAGTGTATTACCATTACACATGCAGACTTTTGGATCGCACACAGGGAAGTCCATTACATACAAATGGACTTCAGGGCATGTAATCGATATTAATTCAGGATCCGGTCCAACATACTTATAAGTAGGGCTGTCCATACATGCCTGCGATTTTTGTACATATCAAGATTTCTTGAATGAATACTGATATATGGCCTGATCCAGACTTAAGGGCGATTTCTGCTTGCAAGAGCCTAATGCACTCCCATGACACTCCCCTCTCACATGCATATTTTAGCTGACTTAACCCTACCTCAACTTTTTAGCAGTGGATCTTTGTGTGTGTTGAACGCTCTGACGAATGGAGGTGCTTAGCCCTAAATGTAGTTTCTCCTTGAGTAATAGATCTCCACTTTATCATAAAACGTGTGACCAAAGAGGAAAGCATAGAGAGAAAATAAAATCAGTAAACTAGCGTGATTTGAAAGAACAACATTATAAAAATATTAAATATATATAATAAAAATGATACAATAATAAAGGGGAAAAAAGACTGTTACACCCAGGATGCTGCGGCAGCTGATATAGTATATCCAAAGACAGCTATATTACTGATTTTATTTTCTCTTAAATGTTTTCCCCCGCCCACAGTACATGTACTGGAACGTACAGAGGGTCTGTCATGTCTTAAAGTATAGGATTCTGAACGAATAGAACACAGTTTTGTACATTCAGAGTTAAGATGCATAACATCTGCTGCGCACATGCATAGTGTGCTTGCAAAGAATGACTTGCGCACCCTGCTTGTGTAAGTCACCTGTCGGTATTAATTCTGGATCTGGCCCATAGTGAGGAATACTATATAGTGTAGATACAGTATTATCTATGAATTTGCGGAGTGCTAAAGTGTGATTGACAGAGTTTATTGCAAAGGTTCCGCATGGGGCTTATTTTTTTCACTTATATGTTAATCTAGTGGGTTGAGTCTTACTTTAAAATACAACCAAATTCCACTTTATTTTTCTTGTATAAATGCCTTGAAAATAAGAATGTGATAATCTTAGAAAATGTGTAGTGTTACAAGCTGTCGCTGTTCTGAAATGTTCTGATCACGAATAAGCTCTGCAAGCTGAAACCCTTTCTAGTTATCACTATATATTGCAAATGGTTTTTTACCTAGCCTTGTATTGACAAGATAACAAGGAAAACCTTAATACAGCCAAGGGACATTGTAAATCATTTATAGCCTTCTAGAAAGCTGTATATTTTGGGTGTTGTATGTAAACATTTGCAACATTTTTTGTTTTGTGTGTACTGTATAGATGTTATATATATGATGCAATTTGTTTATAACTTGTGACCTTTGTTTGATGTCACACACCCAATTTTATGGGTGTATATATAAACATTTCCCTGTATTACAAATAAATGAGATGCTATCAAGACTTATCACTGGAGGATCTCTATGTCTATTCACAACACTTACTGGTCATTTTCATTTGGACTGCTGTGCTTATTTTGTATTGACAGACCTGTTTTTGTATAAAAATGTACCTGTACTAACTCCATATTATGAATGGATAAAATTGCCCAATTCTGCTAACACAGTTCACAGTTATCACCCCAATAACCTGGCTAGACTGCTGTAAAGGTGGCTGTACTGAGCATCATTGAGTACACAAAAATTACTATGTCCAAATATATAATTTTCACATAATACTGAGGGGCTCATTTGCCCGAGCCCACTATTTCTCACAGCCTGGCTAGCATAAAATTTATATTTACTAATGCTTATCATTACAGCAATGAACCACAATGAGATGTGAACTGAGCACCATCCTCCATATTTTTCATGGTTGATAAAGTCTTGCTGATCTTTAGATACTGGGCAGCGTAATCCTTTCATTTTTGGATGTATGTTTGGTAAGTTTTTCTTTTAATTATTAAAAAATGTATTTAAAAAAATATAGTTTACATTTCTTATAAATACACACACACACACACACACACATATAGATATATATTCTAGTGGTCTCTACATATAACTCCCCTTTTCTCATGCTAATAGGGGAAGGAAAAGGAGAACTAAACTCCATTAAGAAATTCAATTTCAGAGGGCATTCTTTTTAGTATCGGAGAGAAGTAATAAACTGCACTCCGACACTCTGTAAACGTAACATTGATAACAACAGGCCAGCCATCAGGAGGGTTGTTGGTAGCGATTGCCAAAAAAACACTAGTTTTCCATGAGGATCATAAAGGTTTTTTTCACATGGTTAGGGTTAGGCTGCAGGGAAAGGTGCCTTAGGGTTAGGCTGCGGGGAAGGGAGCCTTAGGGTTAGGAGGCGGAGAAGGGAGTGTTAGGGTTAGGCTGCAAGGAAGTTAGGGTTAGGGTAATGGTATGGAATTAGTATAAGGCTTGGGGAAATAGGGATAGGCTCTTACCTGTCTGCAACGGGACAGGAAGTTTCTAACAAGCTCCATCTTTGGAAATTGGCTGTTGTCAGCAGCAACCCACACCCCCTTGTGATGCATATCTATTCACAACTTCAGGGGGTCTATTTACAGTGGTTTGCATTGATGTCACTGGATCATTCATCTTGTCCTGACAAATGAACACATTTTTGGGGTACCCATAGTAATATTAACCAACAACATCTTGAAATGATTGTTTTTTAATTCTGAGTTAATCTGTCCTCTAAGTGCACAGGGAACTTTCTTCAGCTCCTTCAGCATTTGAATATTGGACCTAGAGACTTTGGGGTAAATGCAGACCTACGGGCTAGTTACGTTAGAACGCGTAGCGCATTTACACTAGCGTAATTACTATGCACTCCCCTCGCTTGTACTTTGGCCATTTTACGCTGCCCAAACCCTGCCTTAATTTTTCCAGGCGTAAGTACTGATGTATATAATGGATTTACGTACGTGACGGCCAAACCAAGCCCATACTGTCCAATTTAAATGCCTCCCTCCGCCTCCAAAGCGTAATTACGGGTGTCGTATTGATGCATCCACCCCTTTGTTTGTAGTTACGCTGATAGTACGTATGTTAGGAGATACGTGGCGTAACATCTGCCACGTGCATGCGCAGTAAATACAAATTGGTGAAATTACATCACTGGCTAATGTAAATGCACTAGCGTACTTAGCTTAGGATCTGGCCCTTTATCACTAATTACCAATGTTTTTGATTTGTAAAATATAGTTGATTTCCACTATATTTTACAAATAAAAAGTAGTGGTGAATGGTGGTAATGTTTCTTTTGTTACGGAAAACGCAACAAGGGAGCGCAGCTTAACTAGGGCCCGGTCTTTACTAAAGCCCCTGATGGTGGGGAGAGGCTGGCCTGCAGGTTACCTAGCAGGTTGCAGCATCCAGAAGCAACACCCCGAGAGGAGAACAAAAAAGGACCAAGCAAAAGAAATGAAAAAAGCAGGAGAGAGAGACAGAGGGACCAGGAAGAACTAGAAAGGACTAACTCTGACAAACACCACAATAAACAGCCAAAGACAGGAAACAGACTGGACGCACTGAGGCACTTTCTCATGCATCACACAGAAGGTCCACACAAACACACAGGACCAGGCAAGATCAAGGTAGAGCAAGTCACAGGCCGGGCTATCCATACACTATAACCGGTAGCCCGTATTGAGACTGCCAGATTTTAAAAAGAGGCTGCATCCCGTGAGTAACAGTACCCTCCTTTTCACAAGGAGTTACCCTAGGGCTAGGCTCCTTGGGATTTTCTTGTGAAATTTCTTAATCAGCTGCTGAACAGATTTTGGCTGGTACCCATTTCCTTTCTTCCGGACCATGGGCCGTATTCAGAGATCCGTTTTTGAGGGAAGTTCTGTGCGTATTTTAAGGATCAGATCAACTGCGCATGTGTAATAACTTTATGTACGTAGTTTACGTTGAATATACGCACGGAAGTGCCTAACGGACATACATGTGAATCGCACTTGTGGACATACGTACAGATATCACACGTACGGGAAAATTTACATAAAAGTGGGTGGGGGGAGGCATTTAAATGAACACGTGTAAGCGTGGTCATCATGAATCGCACGGACGGAACACATATACGCACGTAAGTACACCCGGAAAGAACAGAGTTGTCTATGGACTCGTAAGTCACCGGCCACACGTCCAAGAGAATAGAGTGTCTGGGTTGGTGGGTGTTTCTTTGCTCCGGCCGTGCGTATAATTGTGTACCTTTAAAAAATACGCCTCAATATCACTTCCAGTGTACCAAATACTGCAGCTGTATTCTCCTGGAATCCAAGATTGACTCCATCTCAAATTCTTCTCCGTCTACTAATACCAGAGGAGGTCTGGCTTGCTTGTTGGACAAAAATCTTTTTTTAAGGCCAACAGGATTGAGGATGGAGGCGTGGAATGAATTGGGTATTTTAATGGAACGGGGCAGCAACAACCTGAAGGCCACTTTATTAGAATCTTAATAATGGTGAAGGGTCCAATAAACCGGGGGCTCAGCTTGTTAGATGGTTGTTTGATCTGGATGTTACAGGTGGACAACCAGACTCTGCCTCCCATCTTGAAATTACAGATACGCCTATATAAGTCAGTTTTCGTCTTCAAAGTGAAGGAAGCTCTAGTAAAGGAAGATTTTACTTTTACCAAACTTTACGGATTTGCCTGACCATGCTGTGAAGTTCTGGATCATCTGGAAGAGATATGTTATAAAGAGAACCCACCCGAGGGTGATACCCTACCCTAGAACAGCAAAATAAAGTGAGGTCTGGGTAGAACTATAAAAAGTATTATTATATGCTCATGGAAAATTATCAGCAAAGTCATCCTGAATTTTTTAGGTATAGCCATGCAGAAACTATTCCAAGACATGGTTAACCCTCTCAGATTGTTCATTAGACTTTGGGTGATATGCAGAAGAAAGACTTATGTTGATTTTTAGATTTTGGCAGAATGAATTCCAGAATCTTGGGACAAACTGCAAGTCTCTGTCCGACACGATATCCAAAGGTAGGCAATGTAATCTGACAATATGAGTTCTAAAAGGTTTGGCCAAGATTCTGGCAGAGGGAAAGTCCTGTAATGGAACAAAATGGAATAACGAAGGTCTGCAATAAAATCCATAGTCAGGAACAGACTTGGAGCCTTGTTACATGCACAAACTTGGCATGACCCTACAAACTCCTTAACATCTTGAGTCATGGAAGGCCACCACACTGTATGCTGAAGGAGTTCGAAGTTCTTCTGATCCCCTGGGTGTCCAGCCGTGTTGGAAGAATGGAATTCAATAAATAGCATTTTCCTAAGACTCTGGGGTACAAACAATTTGTCTGGTTTAAGGACCTAGGACAATATGTAATCAAGAAGCTAAAATGCATAAAAAACAGGGCCCATCAGCTTGCCTTGGATTAAGCCTCTTGGCTGAAGCAATATATGCAAGGTTTTTGTGATATGACATGCTCCCTCCAACCAGTGTTTCCACTCCTGAAATGCCAGTTTAATGGCCAGCAGTTTCCTATTCCCCGTATTACTTTGCTGTGGAAAACTTCTTAGAAAGATAGGCAAAAAGGGGAAATTCTCCATCCTCTGGCTCTTGCTGTAATAATACAGCCCCTGCTCCCACATCCGATGGGTCAACTTCAATAATGAAAGTGAGCTCAGGATTTGGGTGCCTAAGGATGGGAACTGAAGCAAAAGCTTATTTAAGGTCCTTGAAGATTTTCACTGCCTTTGACTATCAGTTGCTGGGGTCCCCTCCCTTAAGGGTGATGACATAGCTGAGAACATCTCAAACTTACAATTTTTCTTCTTGGCAAACAGATTGTTCTACCTCATATGTGAGAGGACCTGGCGGATGTGGGAGCAATGCTATTCAGCCAGGGATGACCCAGAATTATTTGCACTGCTGGACACTTGATGACCAAGAAATTCAGAATGGCATGCCCCCACAGAAAAACAGCAAAGGGCAGGTTTTCTTGTTGATGTTACCCCCCCCCCTGAAAGGGGCTGTACTTCCTGGCTGCAGCCAAAAACAGGGTGTTCCAGAGGAATATTTAATGACAGAACTAAATCTGCATCCAGGAAATTACCAGCTGTCCCACTGTCCACTGTCCACAAAGGCAAAGGAATCATGAGCTTCTGCCGCAAGGTGCAATTGAACAGGATTCATGAAAGTATTCTTGGAAGAGATATGATGAAAACCCAGATGGACCTCTTCCGAATCCATCTGGGTTATGTGTTTTCCACCGGCTTTCCCTTGGACACCGGATGGCTCTGTAGGGCCTGGTATTCACTAGAGCCTCTAATGGTGGGTATAGGCTGGGCTGTAGGACACCTAGCAGGTTGCGACCCCCAAAGGCGACACCCGGAGAAAAAATGGAAGCAAAGGCGAAAAGGAAGCTGGTGAGAGAAGGCGGGGAAAAACGGAAAGCGGGAACAAGAAGAGAGCTAGAAGGGACTAGCTATGACAAAAAACACTGAGAGACAGGACAAACTAGGGCGCGCACACACACACTCACAGAGGAGACACCACAGAGGTGCCACACAGTCACAACCAAAGGAATGGGCTAGGTAGGGTCAGAAGGAAACACTGGGTAATAACACTGGAAAACACAAGGAGAGAGGCAAGAGTTAACTGGAGCAGGGGCACTCAGAGATCACTAGATAAATGCACAAGGCAGAGAACAATAGCAGAGCTGGACACAGACTAGAGAACTAGAGCTATAACCAGCAGTGAGGCATAGCACTGCTGGAGCTTATAAGGAGACTGCTGGCTATCGAATGGCCAACAGCCCAACAGAAGAAATAATTGGCTGGAGTCCTGCCAGTAATCACAGCAGCCAGGAAGCCATAAAAAAAACGAGAAAGAAGGGTGTCACCCATTAAGCAACAGCTGCAGGTGTCAGACATGTGTAGGCTGTGCATATTGCAATGGCCTGTAGGATTTCCACAGAGGCACTGGGACAAGACAGCAAACAAAGGTAATAACTTAGATGCTACCATGCTAGTGGCAGCACGTAACAGTTCCCCACTCCCCTTTATGAGGGGTTTCAATAGGTTTCCTAGGGAATTTTTAGTGGAATCTCTTGATAAGTTCCTCCGCGTGAATATCATTTGCTGGAACCCATTTTCTCTCTTCTGAGCCATAGCCTTTCCAGTGGACCAGGTATTGTAGTTCCCTCCTTACTTTTCTGGAATCCAGGATAGATTCAATTGCATATTCTTCTTGCCCTTCAATAATGACTTTCCTGGCTAGAGGGCAGAAATCTTTGGGATGGATGAATGGGTTTCAGTAAGGAGGCATGAAAGGTGTTGGAAATCTTCAAACCACGTGGAAGTGATAGTTAAAAGGCCACTGGATTACATTTTTGGCAGATGGCATATGGTCCAATAAATCTGGGTCCCAGCTTTCTGGTAGGCAATCTAATGCGAACATTCCTAGTAGAGAGCCAAACCTTGTCCCTAACTTTAAGTCTACATCTAACCCTGTGACAATTGGCATTCAGCTTAGACGTAAATGAGGCCTGACTCGGGGAGGCATTAACCTTCCTCCAAATCTTCCTATTTATCTTGGTCATTCCTCGAGCTTTCGTATCAGCAACTACATGAGGACTTGGAGTGAACCGGCCCGGGTATGGTAGCCATAAACAGTAAAAAAATTGAGATTCTTTGGTGGCGGAATGAGAAGTATTATTGTACGTGAACTCCGCCCAGGCTAAGTTGTTTGCCCAGTTGTCGTGTAGCTCCAAAGTGTAACATCTCAGAAATTGTTCCAGGGCCTGATTCACTCTCTCCATTTGTCTATTGGACTGGGGATGATAGCTTGATGACAAGATAACTGTGATTTGGAGGGATTGACAGAATGATCTCCAAAAGCTGGCCACAAATGGGGACCACGATCGGAGACAATATCAGTGGGGAGTCCATGGAGTCTGACAATTTGATCAATGAAAATTGTGGTCAGTGTTTTAGCAGAGGGTAGCCCAGGTAATGGAGTGAAGTGAGGAACAAAAGAGAGGTCTGGCGCTCCAAGCAAGCATTATATAACACTATGTGTCAGCACATACATAAATGCTTGTTTGGAGCACTGGACCTATCTTTTGTTCCTTGTGGTTGCACAGTGGTCACCTCTCCATTTTATGTATAGCCTATACGTCTGGAGTTTAGCGTTTTTTGCTACTGCGCATGCATAGTAAATTTTTTCCGTAATCTATGTATCTTTTCATTACGTATATTGCGTATATGCTGTCTTTTAAGATGGCATATATGCAATCTATGTAACGAAAAGGTACGTAGATTACGTAAATTACTACAGACATTTATGCTATGCGTCCGGCAGTGTGAATCTGGGCTAATGTGTTGTATAACAGCCTATTCTGACTGAGCAGTTCCTTGTAGTTGCACAGTGGTCATTTTGGTCCATGGTTGCATCTCTCTCTCTCTCTCTCTCTCTCTCTCTATATATGTATATATACTTGCACACATTTCATATATTGAACTAGAAGCGCGGCCTGTGTTTTTTGTTAATGGAGTGAAGTGAGCCATTTTGCTGAATCAGTCCACGACCGCCCATATGGTCGTGAACCCTGCTGATAGTGGTAAGTCAGTTATAAAGTCGATGGACAAATGAATCCATGGACGGTTAGGGATGAGCAAAGGGTGAAGAAAACCTGAGGGGGTTTGATGCGGGCGCAGGTGGTGCAGGATCCTATAAAGTCTTCCACATCCTGGATCATGGATGGCCACCAGACTGTCCTTTTAAGGAGATGCAGAGTTTCTGGGATGCCCGGCAGTTTTGGCCGAATGGGTTTCAGACAGGACTGCCTTGACTAGGAATTCTGAAACAAATAATTTATGCAGAGGATGTCCTTGTGCGGCTTGGTCCTGAACTTGAAACAGTTGCTCCTGGAGATCCTCTAAGAGACCTGCAATGATGGGGGAAGAGAGAATGATGGGTTCAGGACTGGTGGAAGGGGGGTGCTCCGGCAGGAATTACCGAGATAGTGCATCGGCCCAACGGTTTAAGGACCCTGATTGGTAGGTGATAACAAACTGGAACCGAGTGAAGAACAGGGTCTGTCTTGGATTAAGCCTCTTGGCCGAGGCAATATATCTCAGGTTCTTTTGGTCGGTGAGCACCATGATGACATGTGCAGTCCCCTCCAGCCAATGTCTCCATTCCTCAAACGCCAACTTGATTTCTAGTAGTTCTCTATTTATCACATCATAGTTTCTTTCGGCCATTGAAAATTTCATAGAAAAGTATGCACAGGGGTGCAATTTACCGTCGACGGGATCCGTTTGGGATAATACCGCTTCTGCTCCCACGTCCGAGACATCCACCTCCACAATAAAGGGTAAATCAGGATTCAGGTGCCATAGGATGGGTGCTGATAAAGGCTTGTTTGAAACCTTTAAAAGAGATAACCACTTTCTTGGGCCAGTTACTGGGGTCACCGTATTTTTGCTGAGATCCAAGACAGGAGCGAGCAGTCAGAGTGGAGAAGGCTTTACTGAAGCGTCTGTAATAGTTCGCAAAGCCCACGAAGCGTTGAATAACTTTCATATTGGAGGGTTGCAAAACCTAGAGGAGTACAGACGATATGACATATCCCAGGAAGACCACTCATGACACCTAAAACTCATACTTTTCCAGCTTGTCATAGAGCTTGTGTTTTGGAAGCTGAGTGAGTACTTGACGAACATGGGAGTGGTAGATGTCCAGGGAGGAAGAATAAACTAGAATATCGTTGCGGTAAACTACCACAAAGCAACCTAGGAAATCTCATAAAACAACATTGATGAAGTCCCAGAAGACCTGCAGGGCATTATAGAGGCCAAAGAGCATGACTAGGTACTCGTAATGCCCAGATTGGGTGTTGAAGGCGGTCTTCCATTCATCTCCCTCATGAATGCGGACGAGCTTATAGGCTCCCTTCACGTCTATTTTAGTGTATATCGTGGCACCTTTGAACTGATCGAAGAGGTCGAAATCATTGGAAGCCAGTAGGTATTTTTGACTGTGATTTTATTCAGCTCACGATAATCGATGCATGGTCTGAGTGGGCCATCATTCTTTTCCACAAAGAAGAAACCTGCTCCCACTGGTGACTTGGAAGGACGAATAAAGCCTTTCTCGAGGTTCTCCTGCCTTCAGGACAGGAGAGGGAGAACAACCTCCCTTTAGGTAGCTTGGATCCTGGGAGTAGGTCAATGGCGCAGTCATAAGGCCTGTGTGGAGGCAGAGTGTCTGCAGCCTTCTAGGAAAACACATCCGCAAATTCAGCATATGGTGCAGGTAGCTCTTCCATCAAGGATTTCCTTGTGACATGCACTCACAGATAAAAGCATAGGAACTGTTTTCTTGGTGATGATGCCCCCTAAAAGTCCGTCAAGGCCACAGGCTGTGATGGGCTGTTCCAGGTCCACCAGAGGTATCTTTAGTGAAGACGCCTGTTCCACGTCCAGGAAGTTGATGGCGGCCCGCTGTCGATGAAGGCTGTGAGTTGCTGGGTCCAAGCTTGATGATATCAGTTGCACAGGGATGATGAGGGAGTTCTTGGAGGAGAGGAATTGGACTCCCAGGTGGATCTCCTCCAAATCGTTTCCTGACGGTCTCACTTTATTAGGACAATGTTCAGCCTTCTGAGCCCGGCCCCCAAAGTAGAGACAAAGGGCCAGATCCAGAGCTACGCTGGCCATCTGGCCGTAAGAACGGCCAACGTAGCTCTGGTGCACTCCCCCTATCCCTCCCCCTGTGTGAGCGTAGTTAGACACAGTTACGCTGGCTGAAGGCTACCCTAACTTCAGCTGGCGTAACTGTGTCTAACTACGCTCACACAGGAGCGTAAAACACTATACCCAGCCCTTTCGTCCTACTTACCCTCCCTCACCCTGCCCAGCTTTTGTAACTACAGCGTAGTTACGGAGCTGACCGCCCCCTCGTCCGTAACTACGCTGTAGTTACGGACGCTAGATCCATGGCTCACAGAGCCATGGATTACGCCAGGTAACATCTGAATGGCGCATGCGCAGAACGTCAGAAATGCCGTTCTTACGCATATGGCTGCCGTAACTAGTGTGGCGGCCGTAGCTATGGATCAGCCCAAAGACCTGTCGCCAGCTTTTCTCCTGTTTGGGAAGGTGGTAGAAGCCTATCCGCATAGGTTCTTCTAAAGTAGCCGGGGAAGCAGTGGTAGGAGTGACGAAGATGAGGTAATCCTTCTCGAGACATCTCTCCCTCAGAATTGAGACTCTGCAATGACTCAGAAGTAGGGTACTGGACAAAGGCATCATTAATAGTTTCAGTGAGACCCAGATGGAACTGGCTGCGGAGAGCTGGATCATTCCATTGACTTTCTGTTGCCCAGTGTCTGAATTCAGCACAGTACTCCTCTGCAGACCTCTGACCCTGGCGGGTGGAACGGAGCTTGGCTTCGGCAGAAGCAATACGGTCGGGGTCATCATACAGGAGACCGAGAGCTCTGGAAAAAGCTGTCACCGATTGTCGTGGTGTGTGGTCATCTGGAAGGCTGAATGCCCAAGCTTGTAGATCCCCTTGAAGAAGCGAGATAATAAATCCCACCCGTTGTTGTTCACTCCTGGATGCATGTTGACGTAACTGGAAATAGAACAGGCGGCTGTTCTTGAACTGAAGGAACTGACCACGGTCACCAGAAAAATGGTCCGGGAGGTTTACCTTAACATCCACAGCAGCAGGAAGGGAACTCGGAGTGGCCTGCCAGGCCCGGAGTGCAGCAATCATCTTCTCCTGCATCTGGACTTTACTGGTTAATGCTTAAACCATCTGCTCCAGGTTGGAGACTTGGGTGATAAATGCATTGATGGCATCAGTCATTCCATTCCTTCAACAGTAGCCTCTAGGGGAGGGTAGTAGAAATGTCCACAATAGGAATAACTGGTCCAGGTCAGCTTTGTTTTATTCTAGCCATGCTGCTTACTCTGTAAACGATATATATAGACTTTCTTGCATACTCTATGTTCATTAACTACATCTGCATATCACTGCCGTAGTTTCATTTGGACTCTCTGCATTACCGGTATCCTTGTGTTTAACATCTGTTATCTGTGCTTAATTCCTATGTAGAACAAGGGAGAAAGGACACACATATAAACCACTACCAATTACATCAAACCCAAATTTATATGTAATGGTTGTGGAGGTTTTAGAAGCGCACACCTAAGAATTTCTCAGAGCCAGTTGCTCCAATATACAACGGGGAATATATTTTATCACAAATGTCTATAGACAAAGATTATTATAAATCGATGTTTTGTCTCCTTAAAAAAGTTTGAAGTTAATTCTATGCTACCTCAACCTTAAAAAATATAAATGACTAAAAAAAATCTAAATATATTCTATTTGGTATATGATTTACTATTTGGAATCTATTACCTAAATATTCCTCTTGGAAGATATATACAAATGACCAAACATGTCCTTATTACTTATGGAATCTTGAAAATAAAATCTTTGTTGGTGAAATAATCCTCAGTTTCTCTTATCCCCTGTTTTAATTTTTGTCTATGTAACGGTACCCCGGGTTTACCTCCACGGAGTACCAGGGTGACCGGAGAGGGAGAGAAAAACCGAGTAACTCACCGGATAGTAGAGCCTGATGTCGGACCGAGTGTTCGCCAGAGCCCCAGATGGTGGGGATAGACTGGAGCTGGTAGGTACCCGTCAGGTTACGCACCTTAGAGGAAAACTCGGAAGTGGAAGTGGGAGCAGAAGGGGAACGGATAATCAAGCGGGGAATAGCCAAAGAGGAACCAGAAGAGACTGGACCGGGACAAACCACAGGTAACACAAAACAGCACGGAGAGACAATGGGAATGGACAGGACAAACAGGACTGACAGTACAAACAGGGTCTGACAATCACTCACTCGCTCACACAATCAAACCAACTACCCCAAAGGGCAACGAATACAAACACGCAGGAGAAGGCAGGGAATAAAACAGGAGGGCTTAAACAGCAAGGTGGGAGCACAGGGAAATGGTCACACTGAGGGAAGCAGGCAAGGAACAAGGCTGGGTAACAGGGGGCAAACAGTAATCCAAAACAGCAAAGAGACAAGGCAGAGAAACAGGCAGGCACAGGAACTGTAAACAGAAACTATAACCGGCATGGGCCAAAGGATCAGGGGAATCTAAATAGAGGCTGCTAGTCTCTGATAGGCTAGCAGCCGTCAGCGCAAGTAGGGAGATCCCCTAACGCCCATGATTGACAGGCAGGGAACGAGGGACGCGTGCACGCTGGCTGCAGCGTCTGAAGCACGTGTCATTGTTTACATGCTGGAGTCAGCATGTCGGCAGGAGCAGGACGCGGGGAGAACCCGCGGCGGGACTCGGCACAGAGAGACAGGCCCGGGAGAGGTAAGATACAGCCCACCGTGACAGTCTATAGACATTTGTGATAAAATATATTCCCCGTTGTACATTGGAATCATTGTTACCAACATTGTATCTACTACATGCCTGTATGTGCTATTCTGTAACGATAGCCCTCTATATACTGCTTGTTCAATTATGAACTCAATCTACTGCAGGTCTTTTTTGTACAATTTTTGTCTATAGACATTTGTGATAAAATATATGTCTACTTTATATTTCACCTAGCTTTTAATATAGAAATAAATATTTGATGTTTTAAAATTGCAACTGGCTCTGAGAAATTCTTAGGTGTGCGCTTCTAAAACCTCCACAACCATTACATATAAATTTGGGTTTGATGTAATTGGTAGTGGTTTATATGTGTGTCCTTTCTCCCTTGTTCTAATTACTAATAGAGGTTAATAAGCTGCACCCTTTAAGCTGACATTCTATAAATATAAAAATATAAAAAATCTCTGTGCGATATATTCATTTTGTTCTAAATTCCTATGTACCTGCATACCCCTGTGTTACATATAATGTATCATCTGTGTCTTCTGGCAATAAACCTCACCAGTTCCTGAGCTACCATGTTGTGTTGTCATAACACTGGAGGCGACACCCAGGAGGAGAAACTTGACAAAGAAGAAGAAAGCGAAGGAGACAAGAAAAGCAGGAGAGAGAGACAGCGGGACTAGGAAGAGCTAGAAGGGACTAGCTCTGATGAACAACACAATAAAGAGCCAAACACAGGAGACAGACTGGATTCACTGGGGCACTCTCATGCACTCACACAGAAGCCGCACCACAAGGTTGTCCATGCATACACACGGGAAATGGAAACGGAAAGAAAGAAGAAAGAAAATGAAAAGAAAGGAAGGAAGTTCCAAAATGGGATGCCCATGGTGTCCAGACCTTACAAAATGATTTAGACATGTTATTTAAGATACATACCAAGTCTTATCTAGAACACTACGGAAAGTCAGAGTGTGTTGTATCCACCAGTACAGAGCAATTAGGCAAGTAACAGCAGATGTCATGTGCAGAATTAGTGTATTCTTGAGTGTCGTAGCTTCCAGAACTCCTAAGGGAAGAAGGAAATAACAGGTTCACGTGAACGCCAGCGGGAACCCTGCAAATAACATCTTCATTCAGATCAATACTGTTCAGGCTCTTGTATGTTCCTGCACATGACACATGTACATGACACTGTATTAGCTGGAATGCAGCAACAACTGCAGCCTGAACACTTTGGACTGCGAGTATACTTAATCCTAATGCCATCTATAGAGAAGGTAGAATTGTACTTAAATATCCGAAGTCATTGCAGTTTCAGAGTCAAATTAAGTAGTATTTTCCCAAGTTCCATAGAGAAATATGGTCATAGATGGATGTGATATGGCAGAAACAGGTAAAATGGGAC
>WWET01001689.1:265850-278056 GCA_011038615.1 Limnodynastes dumerilii
AGGTCCACAGAAGACAGACGAGTGACAGGCTGGTGCCCCCAGTATCCCTCATAATATATCCAGCCCCCCAGCATCCCTCATCATATGTCCAATACCCCAGTATCCCTCATCATATATCCAGTTCCCCCATTATCCCTCATCATATATCCAGTTCCCCCATTATCCCTCATCATATATCCAGTTCCCCCATTATCCCTCATCATATATCCAGTTCCCCCATTATCCCTCATCATATATCCAGTTCCCCCATTATCCCTCATCATATATCCAGTTCCCCCATTATCCCTCATCATATATCCAGTTCCCCCATTATCCCTCATCATATATCCAGTTCCCCCATTATCCCTCATCATATGTCCAGTACCCCAGTATCCCTCATCGTATGTCCAGCTCCCCCAATATCCCTCATCATATGTCCAGCCCTCCAGCATCCCCATCAGGTATCCAGTCCCCCATCATGTGTCCAGTCCCCCCAGCATCTCCCATCATATGTCCAGTCCCCTCAGTGTCTCCCATCAGGTGTCCAGTTCCCCCCAGCATCCCCCATTAGGATCCAGGCCTCCACGTTTACTTACCTGTGGTTCTGCCGCTGCGCTCACTGCAGCGTATCCCCGGCCTCCTTCCCTGTAGTCCCGCCACTGCTCTTCTCTTCTGCGGCGAGATGCAGGCTCTAAGTGACGTTGTGTTACCCCAGATCACGCAACGTCACTCTTAAAGGGAAGGTGGCCGGGGATGCGCTGCAGTGAGCGCAGCAGCAGAACCGATACCTACATTAGGTATCGTTTCTACTGCACAACTGAGCGTGGCACTATTGGTGAATGGTGGGGGGGCTGTGCTAGGCCCCCTAGCTCAGGGGCCCGGTCGCAAGTGCGACCGCTGCGACCCCTAAAGCTACTCCACTGTCCACATATATACATCCCTTTTCCTTCCCCTAATAACAACTATTAGGGGTAGGAAAATGGAAGTATATGGGGAGAGTGCTGAAATTCTTACAGCATCGCCTTCTTCAGATGAAATTATTATGACAAACTCTGCTCCAGCAGTTTGTAATTATAATGAAGTACCGGCCTGTATTGAGAAAAAGGCAGAGTGGGGAAGTGCAGTGTTAGCATCATTTGCCATGGAAACAGCTGTTTTCCCTGGCGATCAATGCTTTGTAAATATAAATAATTTAATTTTGATGTGATAATTGTTGTTATAACATCAAAATGAGGTGATTGGTGCTTTGTAAATAGAGCACTATGTATGTATCAGGCACCATTCCTGCACCACTCTAGTGTTACACACTGTAATATGGCAGCAGCATGTAATATTTTCATTGTACTGTTGTAGGGTACTCTGGTCCTTATTTCTTCTGCAGCATTCCTTCTTGCTAGGGATCCTAGCTGATTACCTCGCAGCTGGGATGCCTTAGCTAAGGATTTGGCTGCGTGCTTTCAGCAGCCAGTGGGGATGTGGCTCTCCCCTTAAATAGCTGTCAGCTGATAGCTGCCTTGCTGGTCATAGCTTCTAGTAGCAAAAAAACTGGCTGCGCTTCTGATTCAACAAATTAAATGTGTGCAAGTATATATATAGATATAGAGGTGCAGCCAAGGACCAAAGTGACCACTATGTAACTACAAGGAACAAAACAGATCCGGTGTTTCAAACAGACATTATATAACACTATGTGTGAGCACATAAATAAAAAGGAAGTTTAGTTCACAATATAGCTATATTGGGTTAAGATCACCTGCCCAGTGTCAAGGCACCTCCTGTAGGCGAATCCCCATCCATCCGCCATATGTGCACTCAGGAGGTCTGTATTAAGACACTCTTGCATTTGAACAGCTTGCAGCAGCCATGTTGGGGTGGGGTCTTAATACAGACCTCCTGAGTGCACATATAGCGGATGGATGGGGACTCACCTACAGGAGGTGCCTTGACGCTGGGCAGGTGAGCTTAACCCAATATAGCTATATTGTGAACTAAACCTCCTTTTTATTTATGTGCTGACACATAGTGTTATATAATGCCTTTTTGCATCGCCGGATCTTTTTTGTTCCTTGTGGTCATAGCTTCTAGTTTCTAGTGTTCCTGTCCATGCTCCTGTGGTGATATCGGTTCTTCACCTGTGATTCTGAGTGTTTCCTCTCCTTCTTGTTTATGGTACCCTTATTCCTGTACCTCTGCCTTCTGCATGTGTGAGCTAAGTGCCCCTGCTTGTTTGGTCTGTCTGCTTGTTATCTGTGCTCTCTTGTGTTTTGCTGTGTTTTGAGATTTACCTTCTGCCCTCCTCTGTTTATTGTGCTAACTCCATCTGCACTCTAGTCCTGTACTGGTTAATACCTGTGCTTTACCATCTGCACTGCTCTGTTTACTGTGTTACTCCGTGTGCACTCTAGTCCTATACTGTGAATTATTTATCTCTGTTTCTGGGTTATATCGCTTCTGTCCTTCACTTCTGCTCTGGTGCTTACCTGTATCTGGTTCTCAGCTTTCCCAGTGGTATCTCATCTTTGGAAACTGTACTGCTGGGTGTCCTGCAGCTCAGACTACCCCCACCATCAGGAGATCTATCAAAGACCAGGCTCCAGTTAGACTCCATGCCCTGGGAAGCAGGACACCGGTATTGTAACATCTAGAAGAATGATGCCTGGTACATATATACTTACAAACGGAATTGCTGTTTGTTGTTAAGCAGTGTAAAGCATCATCTGCTCCCGGCCACCTTCTTCACACTACTGCTTCAATGAAGCTAGTGTCTTATTGCTAGGTAGTGTTTGAATATAACATATAAGTCAATACTTGGTTTCCAGTCTGTATTTGATTTTTCGTTGCCTTGGAATCTGATATTCTTCATCTGTTGTCAACGTTCAGCCAGCAAGCTTCCATCTATGCTGCATCCAGATTGTCTTCTCCCGATTCCCTGCATTGGCATGCTCTCATCACCTGTGCTGCTATGTGACATCTTGAAAACATTCCCCTTTCTATCTCAGCATTCTTCACCTCATATGGCAGACCCCATTCCTGGAATCATTTTGGCTACCTCTCTTTGTAGGGACTGTGACTTGAACATCCCATGCAGTCAAATACATCCAGCTTTGTGGTAGGCTCTAGTGAAGACTGGGATTGTGTTAGATGTCGCACCTTACAGAATAGTAGCGTCAATATTGGTTACTACACAGCTTGCTATTCAGATAATGAGAATTATGAGAATATGAATGAGAGGTAGAGACAGTACTTGATGTAATTGCATCATCAAACCCCACTTCAGGTGCATGTGGGAGAATAATACCCTTTTCAGACCAAGCTATCGACCCGGGAATAACCCAGGTTGGGTGTTAGTGTGAAAGGGTCAACCCGGGTCCACAACCCTGGTCGACAGGTCAGCCTTACCCGTGTTGTGGTGTGAAAAGGGGAACCCGGGTTATTTAACACGGGTTCCATACAAAATATATAAAATGGGGCTTCGGGAGCACTGTCTGCCTCGGCAGACATGGCTCCAGTGTGAAAGGCTACAAACCGGGTTATTCCTGGGTTGTAGCTTCGGTCTGACAGATTAACCCAGGTTTAACCTGGGTTTTCGGTCTGAAAGGGGTATTACTCTCTTTCCATGAGCACTGTCCAAAATTTTGCAATTTTCTGGACATTCTGCAACAGTTGCTAATTATGGTTTAAAGGAGTGTAAACTGATTTTATTATTGCACAATAATTTAAGAAATGTTTTCTGTTACAGACTAGTATTTTCCAGGATTCTGTTGCTACATTCTTAATTTTTACATTACTTTACAGTACATTTGCTCAGATTTAGACAGTTGCAGTAGAATGTAAATGCATTTATTTATAAATATTTATATTTCTATATTTATATATAGCACAAACTGCAGGAAAAACGAATTGTTTCTTTAACTTCACTCCTCTTAGAATTGATAAGAGACATTACACCCACAGGTATTCACTGCAGACTAAAACCAGAGATTAAGCTTTGTTTAATCGCTCTTTGTCTTTAAATGCCTGCTTCATCCTACGTGCCCGATCAGCATTTCTTTAGAATTCCAGTAATGTGCTGCTCTTTCATAACATTCAGCCTATGTAATGCTCTTTCTCGGTATTTTAGTAGAGTCGAAAGTCAGGTGTAAGTTCATTAAACAGAAATATTTAATTAATAGTAATGTTCACAGATAATAATTAAAGTGTTGGATTATGATTTGCTTGTGCTATATCAATGGTTACTTTTAGAACTTCTCATTTCCTGACCCAACACTGATAAATGTAAAGTTGAAAAAAATGTGTTTTATATGTGTCTTGTGGAAAAACAAGAGTGTTGTTCTGTGATTAAAACCACCAAGAGAGAATTGCTCTCCTTTCAATAGCCCCAATTAAACATTTCTGTACTCTGTTTACAATTTCAATACTTAACTGGGCAGGCCCACTTTTACAGATCTATAAAAACAGCCATCTTACTCTGCAAATCAATGTTCATTAGTACAAACCTTGGCAGATAGGACTGTTTTTGTACATTGCAGCAAATGTTTGTGCCTTTTTAATTATATCTATTGTATATATGGTGTTATATTTTGTTTTATCTCTCATTTCAACCACAATAGCCTCTTATTTGATGAAGACCACAAACTTAAATACAGATGAATATAATTCATAATGCAGAAATATGTATGGTTTGCACATTTGATTAATCATTTAGCAGATTTGTATGTGGGAAATCTCCTAAACGTATGTTGCTTTTGGTTACTTACATAGTTGACATTCCATCGAGAATCCTGATCAATAACCCAATATTCCTCTATTCTTTCATTTGTCTTGCAGAATGTAATTAAATTCCTTTGACCGTGTGTGTTTTCTATAATCCCAGTGTAATTCCCAGCCTCAGAAATACACCATTGCAGGTTTTCTAATGCTATCTGCATTGTGATATTTTATGGGGGGGTTTTTTTTAATGGGAAACAAGCACAAAACATATTTATGATTTTATTCCATTTTTTTTTGTTAGTTTTTGTCTTTTTTTTATTTAAACAGAAAGCAACTGGTTATGAGATACTAATAGTCAATTTTTGTAGTGTCCTCAAAGCCTATGCCCCAGGGTGTAGCAAGTATTTACCAGGCCCCAAGGCAATAATCCCAATCTATTCAGTGATTCATTTCTCCCCACTCTACTCTTCTTAGCATGGATTCTGTCACAGGAAATCGTTTATTTCTTTAACTGTGCAGTTAGAAGTTCAAAATGGGACACGCACAACAGTGTGCCAAATTCTGAGCACTCATAATCCTGGTAACACTTCCTATGTATGTAACGCTTCGTATGTATGTAGAGTGTTTAAGATGTATTTTTCCTTCTTTAGACAGTCTGAGAAGTCTGTATTTTTAGATTTCAGGAGGAAGCTCAGGAAAACAGGGCTGCTGCTGCTGCACTTACAGCTGCACTAACTGGCCACTTTCTCAATTTAAAATAGTGGAATACACTGTGCCACTAGTGCAGGGTACTAGGGTAGATCAGCCACTTTGATTTTGCTTTCTTGTTCTCGCTCCTGTTGTGCTTAATGCGCAGTGCTCTAAATCTCTTCACTAACACCTATAAAAAAAAGTATATGCTCAGCTCTGGATCAGCAACAGTGTGACTTACACAAGTTATTATAGCAATTGATTAAAATTAAATATCTTCTCTACAGTCATTTAATCAGTAGTAAATTTGTCTTAAATGAAACTGAGGAAAACGGAAATACACATAGAAAATTTTCTGCATTGATAATATTTTGAATGAAAGTGGACGGGATCCAGACCCCCGAATGCTTTCCATATGTGCGGGAGTCTGTCCGTCCAACAGAGAGAGGGGAGAGAACTCCCCTCTCTCATGCTGGCTTTATGGCAGCCATATGCTGCCATAAGCCTGCCTTTACTAAGTGGCAGATCCGCACAACTGAGGTATACCCCTGCCACATTGTACTACTACCATGCTTCCCCTCCGCCCACCTTAGCGGGCTGAGGGGAAGCACAGCCCATGTCTTCTGAAATGGCAGAACTAAGTTCCGTATGATGCTAGGTATGCTAGTGTTACTAATGTAACATCTGGAGGGTGCATGCCCAAATACAGAACTCCAATAATCAGCTGATGGATGAACCAATAAACCTAGCATGCTTTACCCAGTACTGTGTTCCAGCTTGAGTTATTTGTAGGGGTAATCACAGCCAAGTAAAGCTAATTCATTTTCTCAATGCTAACTAGAAACCTAAATGAACAATTTTAAGGTTCAGCTTCCAAGTAAAGTCATTTAAGCTATTCCTTTCTTGTGGTACAGTCATGGGAATTAAAACTAAAATTACAACAATCCTATACTAATTAATACCCTAGGCAAGCTCTCACATCAAATATGGACCAATTCCTAAAGGAACATGAAATCCAGTAAGCTCTCTTCTCAAATATTTTAGTTTCACATTTATTCATTTGGGCACTATCATCAAAAAGAGTTATAAATAAATTAGATTTTCCCCTTAGATAGGCAATAAGAAGGAATGCATATTTTTTGCAGCTTTTATGTCTAAAATAAAAAGAAAATGCTTAAACATTTGCTATTGGTTGCCACACAGTTTGCCAGTTGTAAGTAACCATGATCCTGTCATTTATGTGTGTTTAAATTAAATAGCTGTATTATCATTAATGTAATGTTGTCATGATCTCAGTATCCAAGGTATGCTGACAAGAACAATAAAATAAACAAAGAAAAGTCTCTTGTGGAGGTGTGCACAGTAATATAATGAAACTATGAGCAAATCATTATACTTGATATTGCAACACTAATAACAATCCAGCAGCTTAAATTTAACACCCCCAAACAATTAAAAAAAATTAAATTTTATAATGGTGTCCCCTGAAAACAATAAAAAAAAAACGGGTTATTTAAAATATTAGGATAGTTTTGTATTTAAATGTATGGCATATTATTTTATTAACATCGAAAAATATTTGATATATTATTAAGTATTTATTTCAAATTAATAAACTAATAAATAATATGAATTAAAATTACTTTGAACTTCCATTCTTTACATTCTTTAACATATTCATTTACTGTGCTTGTAAAATAAATTTTCTTGTTACGACTCGCACACACAGGGCCCGAACAGCGCGCATGTAATTTCGCTGTCTTGAAGGTTGTGCGCATGCTGTTACAGGAAAGGGGTTGTCCCTTGTAAAGGCGGAGATACACATGTAAATGAGGCCACGGGGCGGGGGAAGCCCTGGTATGACCATGTTTGCGACCGTAAGGCCGCAGACCTGGTCGTAAGAGTAAAGGTAGGAATCTGGACATGTAAGTGTCCAGATTTACTACCTATAGTAGGAAGTTCAAGGTTATGCACTCCCCGCTATGCAAACGGCCTTAATGACCTTGTGCGCCTGTGAGGTCAGGATCCAGCACATAAAATTTTGTAGACAGGGACTGATCAGCCAATGATTTGGCCATGTAGGCGTGCCCAAATCATTGGTAGATTGGTAGGGGGAGGGTGAACACAAAAATGTGCAATAAACAAAAGGAATGTGTTCTCTCTGTATGAAAAAATGAAAATCATTTGACTCGCCCTGGTTTTGCCCATTTCCACATGTTTTCATCATATTTTCAAACTGTATCCAGAGGTACTCTTATACGGTGCCTCCCTATCTAGATAAGACATAGCAATCGATCCCCAGAGCACTGAACACAGTGCTCCGAAAGGTAAGTAAATAGTCTATACCCAACCCACTCCCTAATGCTAACCCTAACCCTAAGTCTTCCCCCTGCAGCCTAACGCTAAGTACCCCCTCCGCAGCCTAACTCTAAATGTCCCCCTCCACAGCCTAACCCTAATTGTTTTCCCCGCTGCCTAACCCTAAGTGCCCCACCCCCGCAGCCTAATCCTAAATGCCCCCCCCCTGCAGCATAACCTTAAATCTCACCCCCGCAGCCTAACACTAAGTCTGCTTCCTCCCCCTGCAGCCTAATCCTAAGTCCCCGGAAAGGGTTACTCACCTCTCCGGTGGTCCGGCGGTGGCACTTTCGAAAATCAATGGGTTAGTATGCGAATCGCAAACTCACCCATTCATAAAAAAAAAAAAGTTCTAAAACTGCTGTCATTTGAAATAAGGACACTCAAAAAGCAACTTTCTGCTGTCCCTACTTCGTAATGAAGTAGATCGCAGCGGGGACTCACAACGGTGGTCCATTAACACATTCTGGGATTGATGTAGCGCTTAAGAGTAAGGGGAAAACAGATGCAAGAATTCTCCTTGGAATAGCCATGTTACAATGTGAGGAGGATAAACTTTAACTGGGAAAACAGAATTAGAGTTGAGAGGTGATGGCTTACCTTTTACAGATTAAGGACAAAGATCTGCATTATTTAAGTTCTATGTGCAAAAAGAAAAGTGTTTTCCATGCATTAAAAAAAATGTTCATTCATTTCACACTGCAACATGGTTTTGCTGAGGTCTACACCTGTTTTGTGCTTACACCCAAAGGACTTTTGCACAGCGGAAGCACAGACCTGCTGTTGAATCAGGACCTGGAAGTAGTGTTTTCACTTGTGACTAGATTAAAAGTTCATGTGGTCACAGTAAGTAAGTTTTTAGAAATCCTGTCCACTCTTCATTTTCTGTTATCTGTAGTATTGTCAGACCAGGCACGCAGTGGGCATTTTCTGGCTTTTCATATCACAAAATATCTGATGCACGCTACAAGTGCCACAATTGGAATGCTATTGAATTACAACAGTAGGGTACATTGCAGTCATTAGTGGGAGGTTTTTCAATTTAAACATACATTAAGGACATGCTAACTGCCTTACTCTAGATATAGATATAAGGTAGGATCAACCTGTTGGAACTGTATTAGGAATTGGGAATCTTGCTCACTTATGGGTGTCCTTTTTCTAGACATGCGCAGTATAAAACCACCAATTTGTGTTTACAACAAAAGAAAACAACCAGCGCTGCCTTAGGTGGTTAGAAACCTAAAAACCTTCCAAATTAGTTAATTAAAAAAGACATATTTATTTAATACAACAAGATTTGGTACCAACAATATATACATACAATGAAATAATCAAAAAAAAAAATTCAGATTACTTCATAATTCAAACAAATATATTAAATGCAGCCCAAAGGTGTGTCGATAATAATATATATGTTACGAGAATGGTTACCAGGGCGCGGAGTCTATGCTATCGGGTGGTGTTCCCCAGAGCCCCTGATGGTGGAGATAGACTTGGCTGCGCCCCAACAGCAGGTCACGGCCCCCAGAACTGAACTCATATAGAAGCAGACACCGACACAGTAGAAAGAGATAACTACCCAAGAACAGGACTAGGAGGGAAGTCGCCGGAGGACCCCGTTACCTGTACAGAACAGGCCAGAAGAGCAAGGTTAAGTAAACCAGTGGACACCACGGACAGGTGAGTAGGCACTAGAGAAACCAATGAATTACTGGGACAGACTAGAGATTAGTGCTAGACAGGACTGATAGGCACTGTATTACCAGTGGAAGGCTGGAAAACAGGAAGAGCGAAACAATGCCACACCGAAGGTGCAGATGCTGGGGTGCAACCAGAGAACACACTTGAGATAGGTGGAGAGATCTACAACAATGGTATGGTCCAGATGGACAAGCACACTGTTACAGCTGCCGTGTAACGGCAAGCTGTATGTTTCGGCTCCCATCCCGTTCTGACCGCTTACCTGAGAGTCCCGCGGCGCGTCTAAGGGGATTCCCCAGCCGACGGCTCTCATAGCTACAGCGTCCCTGGTTACTCCACGTGTGCGCTGTCCTATCCTTTGGCGCACGTTCTTCCCTGCTGCATTAGTTATGCGTTCCCAGGTTCATTCCCAGTTTCTCCCCCTTACTGTGTACTCCTTCCCAGTCCCTCCTTATTTACCCTGGAGTGTATGTTTGTGTTACTTCCTCGGAAGTCCCGCCTGATGAGTGTGTGTGTGCAAGCCCTAGTACGTGTTGTTCAGTCCCATGACTCATCTCTCGTACGCCGTGCTTGGTTTGGTGTTTCATGTCGTTTGTTTCAGACCGATCCCTTCCGGTCTGGTCTGTATCCCGCTTCCTCATCTTTACCTCTTAACTCTATTCAGTATCCACCTCGGGTTTCCTTTCTTTCTTCCACGAGTCTGGTTCAACAGAGCACGACCTGTCATTGGGGCGCAGCCAAATCCACCCCCACCTTCAGGGGCCCTGGTGAAAACCACCTGATAGCAAAGTTCCCGTGCTCTGGAAGCCGACTTCGTTACACCACTTCTATCCTACGGCCACATCGGTTCTCTTACCAGGTAATTCCAGAGTGCCGTGTTCTTCTCTCTTCTATCCTGCGGCCACACTGGTTCTCAATTCAAGTAATCCCAGTGTGCCATAACACACACAAATCTGACACACTGGAGATAGGTGGAGAAATCTACAACAGTGGTTTAGTGCAGATGGACTGGCACAAAACCTGACACACTGAAGATAGGTGGAGAGATCTACAACAGTGGTATAGTGCAGATGGACTGGCACAAAACGGGACACACTGGAGATAGCTTTATGTTTAGCTGGCTCTATCGAAAAGCCCTGCGGGGTGATTATATAACCAATAAAGAGCTCACTGGTTTCTTCAAACAGACATTTCTCAGGTTTTGCATAAAATCTTTTCTCTTGAAGACGTGACAGGACCAGACGGACATGAGTGTGATGCTCCTGAAGAGACCGAGAAAAGATAAGGATATCATCCAGGTACACAATGATGAAGAGCCCCAAAAAATCTCTAAGAACATCGTTTATCAGGTCCTGGAAAACAGGAGGCGCATTACATAAAGCAAAGGTCATAACTAGATACTCGTAATGTCCATTCTTCGTATTGAAGGCCGCTTTCCATTCGTCGCCCTCCTTTATTCAGATTAAATTGTATGCTCCATGTAAATCTATTTTAGAATAAATAATGGCATCCTTAAGTTCATCGAACAAGTCCAAAATGAGAGTAAGGGGATATCTGTTTTTAACGGTAATCTTATTGAGTTCACGAAAGTCAGTGCATGGACGGAGTCTTTGACACAAAAAAAAATACTGCCCCCAAGGAGGAACGGGAAGGCCGAATGAACCCTTTTTGAAGATTTTTGTTAATATAATCCTCCATAGCTTGAGCTTCTGGACAAAACAATGAGTACAAACGGCCTTTAGGAAAAGCTGATCCAGGGTTTAGATTGATAGAACAATCATAAGATTGATGTGGCAGTAAGGCATCAGCTTTCACTTTAGAGAAGCCATCCGAAAAGTCTGCATATTGCAGTGGTATGTTCAAAGAAGGCAATATCACCAGACGAATAGGAATGTTAAGGCAGGTAGTGCAGGAAGAGTTCCATTTAATAATTTCCCCAGAGGGCCAATCAATAACAGGGTTATGTTTAGCCAGCCATGAGTGTCCCAGTACCAAGGAAACGGCTGGGCAGGAAATTAGGCAGAATTAAATCCATTTGGTATGACAGAGACTAACCTGTAACAGTAAAGGCTCGGTAAAGAGCGTGATCTGTCCACCTAACAAAGGTTCTCCATTCAAGCCGAAGGTAGTGATAGGAGGATTGAGGGGACGTGTAGGAATCTTCCAGAAGCTAGCAAGTTCAAAGTCCAAAAAGTTACTGGCAGCCCCACTATCGACAAAGGCTTTAACATTAAAAATGTCATTGTAGGAGATGCGGGCTGGGACCATCAGAGAGTTGGAGGAGGAAATTAATTTTACTCCCAGATGTAGAGCCTCCTGATGCACTAGGATTAGGCGTTTCCTGCCGGCTTTGCCTTATTGGGGCAACGGTCTGCCCGATGGGCTTTTCCCCTACAATACAAACAGAGGCCCAACTGTCTCCTTCTATCTTTCTTCTGTTTGGAAAAACAGAATGCTCCGATCTGCATGGGCTCAACTTCAGGAAGGGTTACTGCAGAGGATGGAGGAGTCGAGATACGACTGGAAAACTCCCTTTCCCATTTGTGCTCCTTAATCAATCCATCAAAAATCTATTTTGATAGGTATATTCATTAAATCCTCAAGAGATTGAGGAGTGGGAAATTGTACTAAGGCATTTTTTATCTGGTCTGAAAGGCCCACACGCAATTGTGACCGTAGTGCCGGGTCATTCCAATGGGACTCAGTGGCCAACGAACGGAATTCGGCAGCAAATTCCTCCACACTTCTCCTGCCTTGGCGTAAAG
>WWET01001689.1:291134-305384 GCA_011038615.1 Limnodynastes dumerilii
AAGATACAAGACTAAAAGGATACCTGTGAACTAAAAACACAGTCTTCCGGAGAAGATCATCTTTATATGACACTCTGACAACCCAAGAGGCTAAATTTGAGAGTAGGATTATTTACATTATTTTGATCACATATCCAAACGATCTATACGAGGGCTTTTTTATCCTTGAAACAGCGAGTGGCGAAACGCGTGTTGGGTGTCTAGTAAGGGGTGACTGAGGTGCACCTCAGTCCCCTGTTCTTTGTATTTACCGCAAGTGCTGTACTTTGACATTTTTTCATATCTTTTCTATTAGTGGATAGGTAGGCACAATTAGGGATAGTCTATCTCTCCTTCCATCTCTCCATCCTCTTTAGTTTAGGTAGTTTTCCTACTTTATATTGCTTTAATAGGACAAATATTATTGAAATTTACTTTCCTATTTTCTCAAAATTACAAATTAATCTCCGCACCTCAGTATCAACAAAGCCTTTACCACATGATAGCACTTGTGGTTATTTATAATTTGTTTTATATTTGTCCCAGTAGGCTGTATCTTACCTGCCCCGTGCCTGTCCGTCTGCTCCAAGTCCCGCCGCGTGTTCTCACCGCGTCCTGCTCCTGCCGACATGCTGCCTCCAGCATGTAAACAAATCCACGTGGTTCAGACGCTGCAGCCGGCGCGCGCGCATCCCTCTGCCTCTGCCTGTCAATCACTGCCATTAGGGGATTTCCCTGGTTGCGCTAACGGCTGCTAGCCTATCAGAGACTAGCAACCTCTATTTAGATCCCCCTGCACCTCACGCCAGTGTCGGTTATAGATTCTGTTTTTCAGTACTGTGACCTGCTACTTACCCTTGTGTGCCTAGTGCTTCTTGCCTAGTGTTGATCGTTGTTTGACCCACTTACCTGCCTTGATTCCTGCCCTTGTTTCCCAGTGTATCCAGTCCTCGGTTCTTATCCCCATTTGTACCTACCATCCCTGCAGTACCTACCTTTACCTTGAATGCAAGTGTTTGTTACCTCTTCGGAGGCACCGCTGTGTGATTGAGTGTGTGCAAGCCCTGGTTTGTCCCGTTTTAGTACCGTCAGCCGCTTCGTCCTCTGTGCCACGTTTTGTGTTCTTTGTTGTTTGTCATCGGTGGGTCTCTTCCAACCGGCGCTGTTCCCGCTTTCTTATTTGTATTTCTAGTCTTCTCTAGGTTCACTGTTGGGTGTCTTTCATTCTTCTTCCTCACGAGATTAGGTTCAACGGGGCGCGTCCACGCCTTCAGGGGGCGCTCAAGTCCATCCCCACCTTCAGGGGAAAACCACCTGAAGGTAAGTTTCCGCACCCTGGAAACCTGCTGGTCCACTCTTCCTGTCCTCCCAGTGATCACTCCGGTACTCACCAGGTAAAACCGGAGTATCACACTTATCCTGTCTTGGATCACTCCGGTACTTTTTAGGTAAACCCGGAGTATCATAACAATATTTTGCCTTTAGAAATATATATTTTAAAATTAATTTAGTAAAAGTTAAGTTTTATATCTGATAATTGATGTGTCAACATCACCCCAATCTCTGTTAAATTTCTATTCTGATTTGTTGTACCCCCAGATATTTTGATAGGGTGTGCACCCGCACTCAGTCTCTCCTTTTCTTTGCCTCTCTTGTGCTGTGTTCTACATTTGTTTGGACTGATGGTAGCACCCTTTCCCTGCTGTGATTATATTAAAGTAAAACATTTTAGGGGATTTATATATTTTCTGCATATATTTGCTTGGTATTGGAACAAGTCTATATAACATTACACTGTTGAATATAGATTTTGTGATTCTATATGGTCAGTTGCAACTATACCTCCCTTTCTTGTTACTTCATACTACAAATTCACCTGTGCTTATTTCTGTACTATCCAGACTTCTGGTCCACCCCCCGTTTTAAGGGAGGACAGCACAGAATTAGGGTCCTCAGTTCATATGTCCATACAAGCGAGGGGAGTGGCATCCCCTTACCTGAACAAAGGCTTGCTCCAGAGAGGAGATCTGAGCGCAACAACATTGGAGATCTGGATTTGGTTCAATGCAGCTTAATTATGCGATGATTTAAAAGAAATCACTCCCACATTGAAGGGTTTGGTGTCTGAGAACTTGTAACTACTGATTCTTTTAGGTGTGCTGTGCATTTGGCACAGATTGTCATCATGTGATGGAACAATTACAACAACATATGTTTTTTGTGAATACAATGCTATTCTCAGAAATAATTCAGAATATGCTGCAAAAATGATATGGTATAGGATTGTAGCAGAAATGAAAGGATCACTTCAGTTGTTATTGTATAGCCAGTAAGTCTTCACCACGTTTGGCTTCGTTTGTGTTTGTTTTTTTGTGTCTTGCTAAGGTTTCTACTGTTATGTCACTCTAGAAGAAAAGCTCTACAATGAACAATGAATATTAGAAAGAAAACTATTTATAGTTAATCTATGAAGTACTTCAAACTAAGTTCCAAGGATACCAAGAATTCTAAAATAGAAAAATCATAGATTCTTAATTAATGTAGAGTAACAATAACGCAATTGACGAATGGTTTAAAGTTATCAAACAAAATACCTCCACAGACAAGTTTACATAACAGATCTTTTTGTAAAAGTAATCTTGGTATTTCCAGTTGTCTGCAGACTGAGCCAGTCCTTGCTGTTTACCAGTATAAGGTACTACACCCCGAGGTAAGGGCGGGCCACAGACACATCAAGATAATGGTTCATTACTACTATTCCTGTGGTTGCCTGTTACATGACCCCTCTGACACACCTTGCTGCTTTCCTAATAACAACACTAACTGATAGTTATTGAATTAGCTCTGAATCTTTGAAAAGAAGTTTAAATGCAACTCCTGCTTTGGAATCAGAATAACTTAGATTTAGGGGTACTTCCTCATCTTTGCGGCCCCCGCCACTACGTATGTTACGTATCCCTGCTACGCCGCTTCTGCACGAGCACTGATTAATGTGTTCTGCATCGTCCACCAGGGGGCCGCAAAGATGAACAAGTACCGATTTAGGACTATGTTTTAATTGTGTAGATATTGATATTTTCCCAGAAAGACTATCATGTGTTATAGCTAAATATCCTAAATGATAGGATACAGATGATATAGGGCACTTCTGTCTTAAAGACCTACATAAAAACAATATGGATTTGCTGGGAAGAATTAGAATGCCTTACATAAGTGTAGAGTACTGAGATCGGGTCCAGATTGTGGATAGAATTCTTTTATTAGGTTTACACAGACTGACATAGATGCACACTTTGTGTGCTTAGCACTAGCACAGAGGGTTGCACAGAGGGTTGCCCCATTTGAAAGGAAATACAGGCATATCTGAAGACCTTCCAACATGACCCATTCCATTAGGAACAATATACTCTGCATCTGAGCTTCCAACTGTCACTCACCTGGTGAAATGTTATTTAAAAAACTATTTGTCTCTCCACAAAGGTGGTTACCATAGTAACTGACAGTTGGAAACTGAGAAGCAGAGTATTTTCTACCTAATGGAAATGGTCATGTTGGAGGGTATGTATCTGCAGATCTGTGGATGGATCAACAGCGGTTTATGTTCACTTCCAGCAGATTTCCTACATTAGTCCAGGAGTAATTCTCAAGAGACAGACCAAAGGACAGTGCTATCACTAGGCAATCACCTAGGGCAGCAGGCCTGTGTTTGTGTGTTGATAAACAGTGTCGAGGAGCCAGGGAAATCCTGCTGCAGGAAGCCCCACCCTCTTTTAATGGGGTGCAGAGACAGAGAAGAGCTGAGCCCAGATGCAGGCTTAGAAGTCTGTCAATGTGTATATCCCTGAAGGGTGTCTCATTCACCCTCACCACAGCACAATAGCCACTGTGAACACTGAAGCCAGGTTAGAGGAAGCAGCAAATGACTAAGTGCACAGCAGGTGGTGTGTGTGTGGGAGGACTTTGCATAGGGTGCCCACAGACCTAGCCCTGGCCCTGTTAATAGTTCAATACAAACCACTTGAAGACAATCTAACACAGCCCTGTAGGCCTGCAATAAGTGTTAATCTGTCCAATTAAACAAGTTTTAATTCACACTTCAATGCACTTTATGATATGGGACCGGATCCAGAATTAATAGCGTCAGGTGATTTACGCACGCAAGGTGCGTAAATCACCTAAAACATTTAGGACCTCATTTACTAAAGTCAGTTTTGGCTGGCAATTATAAATCACCAGCCATCGCCGCAATTTTGCGGCAATTTTTTTTTTTAATCGCAGCATTCAATAAGGGGTGCTTTTCTTAGGCGATAAGCGTCGCTTTAGCAAGGGGTAAATCGCTGTGCTTTTCTATAGAAAAAATCACCATCGGTTTGTGTACTAAAAAAAATAAAGCTAAGCGCAGCATGCTTGAAAGCATTAGCCAGGCTGAGCTGATAGAACCACAAGGCTCAGCATCGTTGAGCCTTGTAGTAATATCAGCGTCAGCATGGTAAACCTTCTAAACATGCTGCGCTGTGTGTTGTATGTTAAGTGTACAGTGTGGGAGGGGGCTCCCACACTGTAGCGGATCAGCGGTCATACAGACCGCTGATCCACACGCTACATTTAAGGCAGGCTTATGGCGGCTTACGTATCCGAGAGGGGAGTGACTGGGGGTGTGCACTCCCCTCTGTTTTGCGTAATTTCAGACCCCCGCGCGCACGGAAAGCACGCGGGGGTCTGGATCCGGTCCATTGTTTTGATTTTTCACAATGCTAACGGCTTATGAATTTTTCAATCTAGTATTTATTTAGGAATACTTTAAAAACTGTACACTTTTTATGAGTTTGTTTTTGTGTTGGATTTAAACTCTAGAACTTTGAAAATTTAGAATAGATTTATTATGGAGTTATAAAAATATTAGGCATGTGCTTCCTTAAATCAGTTCCACTCTGCCATTACGTGAATGACTTTTGGCTGAACCCAAGCTTCCTATTTTGATGCAATTGCATCCCATGGAAGTAGATCAGGATAGATCTGGGCTGCACTAGGCAGATACTATAGGCTGTATTCAGAGAACCGTTTTCACAGCGATTTCTGTGCGTATTTTTAGGTTCGTTTCAACTGTGCATGCGTATTAACTTTATTTACGTAGTTCACGTAGGCTATACGTGCAGAAGTGCCTTGCGGACGGACTTGTGAATCGCACGTAGGTAAATACGCACGAATATCCCACTTAAAAATACGCACGTGAGAATTTAAATAAAAATGGGCTGGGGGAGGCATTTTAATGAAGGAGTGTGGACGAGGTGTGGGCGTAGTTAGTTAGATACGCACGAACAGAACTACTCGGCGCACGGAAATGCCCACGTAAAGATAAGGCAGGTCGAGGCACTCGTAAGTCACTGAAAACCCATCTGTGTGAGGGGAGTGTCAGGGGTGTGGCCTTGCTACGTCCCTGTGAATAATTGCGAACTTTTCTTGGACGGATCTCTGAATACGGCCCTATAATCTCTCCTGTCAGCCAGATCCTGTTTAGGTTGTACCACTAAAGTGTGCAGAAATTTGCAGAACTATGACTGTCTGGATTGATTGTCAGGGCTAGATGTACGACACTGCAGAAAAGCAAGTGTTTCCCATAGCAACCAACGAGATTCAAACTCTCACTTTCCTATTACATACTAGAGCATGTCAGCTAGAATCTGGTTGGTTGCTATGGGCAACATCTCAACTTATCCCTTTTTTTTTTTGCAGTTCAGTCGCCTTAATAGTAGACTTAAGAGTTAAAGCCTGTGCTCTATTTGTCACTCATTTCATAAATTAAATGTTTTTTTTTCTTTTATTGTGATTTCAACTTAGGCACTTTATAGTGTTTGTCTTGCATACATTTGGACTTGTGTGTTTTATTAATAATTCAGCTATTACTTTATAAGCTGATGTTTTTATATACAAACTTCCCCTGTACCTGTGTACTTTTGCTACAAAGATAAAAAAAAAAAAATAAATGACATGTATCTGTGTTCTTAACTAACAAGGGTACTAGCAGAAATCACAATGGGCAGGCATTTCCCTCGATTCAGTGTGGTTGCAGTCCCAGCTGCAATGGGCTGCTTTAAGAAACAGAGACAGCTGAAAGTTCCTTTTTGGCTGTCTCTAATTCAAATAGGCAGCCTTTTTAGAATTCTTTTTTTAATGGGTTTGTGTGCCAATCGGCATAATCACCTATTCATTTTCGCAGGACCCGATGGCTGACAGTTCTGGAGACGTGAATAACCTCTCTGGGGGACATTTAGTATTAGTGGGGGAATTAGGGTTAGGCTCTTAGGAAGGTTGGGTGAGGGGTTAGGGCCTATCTCGTTCTTAAGTGTGAATCAGGTCCATAATGATCAAATATTACATTAATATACTTTTTTTGGTATGTGAGGATGATGGGGTAATTGATAAATATATTCTTTTATAATATAGAGATTAATACTCAAAGGTTATAGGACATTAGAAATAAAAGTAAAAATACTTCTGCAACTAGACTAAAATAAATGTAATGTTATGAAATATGAGATATATCTCATGTCTCTGTCTTTACAGGCTACCTCCTTTGTCTCTCCAGTGCACTTACTTTATCCCTCATGTCTCCAACCTGTTTCTCTGGGACCCTTACTCCATCTCATCAGGCCCTCTCCTCCATTAATATCTGATCCCATTTTTTCTACTTTTCTCTTTTGCTTTTCTTTTTTTCTTCTAGCTGACAGCTGGCTTTTCCAACTTTTCGTGGTTCACTGGCTTCCTGGGTATCATGAACTTACCCTGTGAGTTGGTCTTGGATTTGCAGCCCTGTGAGTATACACCGAGGAAACTCTGTTGTGTGAGTTTGACTTTTTTTTTTTATTTGTAAATTTTTTAATTAACCATCAGAACAACTGAGTTTACAGAGAATGATCAGCACAATATGCAAAGTACCCAAACAATAAATGCCAAAGAACTGTTTAGGCTGTATATAATATCCAAGCAGAGAGCGGTTACAGTAGTTGATGCTCAAGTGGAGAACGGTGACCTATACCATGCTGTAATATGCTACAACCTTGGCAAGTTCTAATGGTAAGAGTCAAGAAAGCGAGAGAAAAGGAAAATAACAGGTAAACTAAACAAGGGAAAGCTTGCCAACAAAGGGGAGAGAGGAAGTGGCCAATACTAGAGGATGGGGGTCACCAAGGTCAGGAGTTTCTGATGCAGAGGCCTGGGTGGAACTGGTTGGCTTAGGGGAAGAATCGAAAAGTTCAGAGTAAAGGTCAGTGGACTTGAATTCAAGCAAGTAAATCCAGGTAGCTGTGAACTGATGTGTTTAGTTAGGTGTTGTGAACAGGGCATCTTCCATTGACACATTGGACCTGATTCAGACTTAAGAACGTTCTTAAAATAAGAACTTAGGACCTGATTCACACTTAAGAATTTTCTTAAAATAAGAACTTAATGTCACCCCTGGGCTAAACCATGTTGATTGCAGGGGAGTCATATTTCATCTGTTGCAAACAGTACTAGTGTTGAGAGGTGATGTTTCCTATCCTAAGTCTAAATAACAGTGCAATAGTAAAGCTGGTCAGTATCTGTGTGCAGTAAGCAATTCAAAGATATATCCCTGCATGCAAAGAATACAATTAAATTAATTCCCCCTGCAATCAACATGGTTTTGCCCAGGAGTGACTTTAATTTCTTATTTTAAGAAGATTCTTAAGTGTGAATCAGGTCCTTAAAGTCACTCCTGGGCAAAACCATGTTGTTTTCAGGGGGAGTCAAATAAATTGTATTCTTTGCATGCAGGGATATGGCGTCCATTGCAGATAAATCCCTGCAGGATGCTCTGTAACTCGCTGAAGCATCTGGCAGGAATCAAGATTAGGAGGGTCTACATGAGGGACAAGGTCTTGGGTAAGGTGTCCATTTTTAGCATATTGACCCTACCAATCCAGGACAGGTGAAGATGTGTCCAATTCAGAGTTCTGTTTTAATTTTAGCTAGAAGGGGGATAAAACTTGTATAGTATTGAGAGGTCTCTGGTTATGGTGGTTTCTAGGAATTTAAGGTGGGAAGTATGCCAAGTGAACGGGAGCGAGGCTGTAAGATCTGTTATAATGGATTCGGTTGTTAATGACAGTGGGATCTGATAATATTTCTAGGACATCGTAGGCAAAGAGCGCCAGCTTATATTCAGTGTGATCTACCTTAATGCCAGAAACGGGTTAGCCATGATCAAGCGTGCTAACGCCTCCATACACAAAACAAAAATGTATGGCCTATCCATACATGTTCCAGGGTGCCCTGCATGAAATCCCAGTCCACCCTATCGAAGACTTGTTTAGCATTTAAAGAAGGACAGAGGGGAGGCCCGTGTGAGTAGCGTGGTAAATGAGGTCCAACACTTTAATGGTGTTGTTCCTCAACGGAGCCCACCTGATCTGAGAGCACAATTCCAGGAAGCAGCCTCTTAAGCCTATTTACAAGCATTTATGCATAGAGCTTGAGGTGAGAGATGTTATCTGGTGCGTTATCTGGAGCATTGGGCTGGGTCCTTTCCCTCTTTAGGTATGACAGCGATGTGTTCATTAAAAAGGGATCAGAAACGGCATTATAAGCATTTAATAGTAGAGGTGATAACAGCTCTTTGAATGCTTTGTAATAGCTTATGGTGAAGACAACTGATCTTTTCCCAGAGGGCATGGAGGTAATAGCCTGATCTAGGTCAATATCTGTAAAGGAAGGTTCCAGCGAAGGGCTGGCTTCCCGCAGCAATTCTGGGTATCCTGTCTCCAGTAGTTAGGAATGTATGAGGGAGTCGTGCAAGAGGCCTACAGAGATGGGCTTTGATCAATGGATGTTGTAAACTTTGTTGTAAAAATCTTGGAAAGAGGCAGCAATGGCCCTGATTTACACTTAAGAAGCAAAATCTTCTTAGGTGCGTAATTTTGCGATTTTATAAACTGAGCATGCGTTGTCAGCTTGAATATGCAATATACATAACCCTTAGGCGCACAGATTAGCTACGTGCAGTCTTCAAAGACTGCACTTAGTTTTTAAGGTGAGAGGAAGCATGCCACAGCAGCCTCCAGGGGAAGTTAGGAGAAGTGCTGTGCCCATGCCCCCTTTAATAAACATCACCATGCTGTGCCCATGCCCCCTTTAATAAACATCACCATGCTGTGCCCATGCCCCCTTTTTTAAACATCACCATGCTGTGCCCCCTTTGTTAAACTTCAACATGTTGTGCCCAACATACTTAAATTAAGTAATTTACTTACCTTCTTTCTCCTCTTTTGTTATACCTTCACTTTGTCCTTCTGCTTCTTCCATCCTGGCCTCTCTGCTTGCTCCTAACTAATCACCAATGACATCATGCCCGATGACATCATGCCCGACGTTTAGTGAGTGATAAGGGAGCTGGGAGGAGTCTGGACGGAAAAAGGAGAATGCCGTCGCCGCAATATAAGTAAGTCATTTTTTTTTTCTGTCGACGGGACCTCTGCTGAGGTAGTCTGTGTGTTTACTATCTCACACTGTCTGTAAGTGCCTAGGGAGCGTTCCATCTGCTCCTTTCCTGTCTGTCTGTATGCATGCTGTGTTACCATTTCTAAACTCTCTCCCGTTTCTTATTTACCACTGTGTCCATCTACCAGTGTCTGTGTGAGTGTGAGTGAGCCCATCGGACTATGCTTTCCTGTTAGCGGTGTGCTGTATTCCATCTCCTGCTTGTCCCGCTTCTGCTGCCTCCTGGTACCTGTTGTCCTTCTGTGTGCAAGGGTTCCAGCCTGTATATCTGTGTACCCTTCTGTGAGCAAGGGTTCCTGCTACCCGTGTTGTGTAAGGGTTCCAGGTTCCTGTTCAGGCACCTTTGCTAAAGATCTTCCTTGAGCGCTACTGCCGGGGGCCACAATCAGGCACATCAGGTGCCAGCAGCCAAGCCTATCCCCACCATCAGGGGCTCTAGTGAATACCTGGCCCTGGTTTAGACTCTGCATCCATGTGAGAAACTACCCTGGAAGCTGTAACATTACCCCTCAGTGTTTGTTGTGCTGACTTATAACCCCTCCCCTCCTATCCGTACAACCCATTCCCTCCTCATTATTATTTAGGAAAATGTAAAGAGGGGAACTATCTGCGGAAATATTTGATGGATGTTGATGGATGTTATTACATGCTTGTGTTCCTGTCTTTTTCATTATTTGTACGTTTGACAAATTGGTTTCAAATAAACAAATAGTAGGTTATAGCTTTTAAAAGATGATCACATTTGCATTGCAGGACAGCATTTTGAGCAGTATAATAATTTATTTTATGCATATTTACTGGTATATTAATGATTAAAGTATGTTTTGCACCTAATCACCTAATATTTTGTAATATATTATTGATTTATTACTGTAGATATTAGCGCCCTATTAAGGGTATGCAACCTCGATAGATTGCTGCTACAGTATATATGTTCTAAAGGATATTTATTGTGTTACCTTCAAACAATACCCTTCATATTTTGCGCTGTTAATATTCAGCTTTTTTGCAAGTTTCGGAGAGGTTACTTATGGAATTTGGTATTAAATCTGTAAATCAAAGAGTATTAGAGCTGAGAAGGGATGTTTCCCAGCCCAAGTCTAAAAAAACTGTTTAAAAGTAAAGCTGGTCAGTGTCTGTGTGCAATACGCAAAAGCAAAGTATTCTCCCAGCATGTATTTTATTTCACTCCCCTGGAGTTCAACATGATTTTGTCGAGGTGGAAATTTCCACCTGTTTTCCTTTTCTTTTCAACCTCGATCTGGTCTTTTGTCTTTATGTCCTTGTTCCTACCTTTGTTAGATAAATAATTATATAAGTCATGTGCTTCTTTATTCAGCTTGGGTGATTCTAGCAGTCTTCATCTGCTGCTCCTTCGAACCTCACAATTGTGCTGTTAGTCCCGCTGGTACCTTGCTGATCACCAGAACAATAAAGGGGCAGGTCCAGAATTAAGAAAATGAGCTGACTTACGTATGGTGCGCACGTATCAGCTCTGAATAGCAGTAACTTTACTTCTGCATTGAAACCAAGCCACCTGATTCTGTGTCCCGTGCAGAACTCAGCCACCGCCCAGTGTTCTGGCCCACTCCCTATATGTACGAAATGCACATTGTGGGTAGGCACTGAAATTTTAATTACACAAGTACAATTCAATATTCCGCACGGAAGGGTTATGTCCTGGACATCCGCCATTCGCACATAGGAGAGCAGGGGGAGTGCCCTGTTCTCCTGTGTGCAGAATATCTGATACAAAAATCTGTACTTTAGCCTCCGCAATGGAGGCTAACATATGAATTTAACCCTTAAGTCTAGGCAAGGTCCAAAGAGTTCAATTGCCGGCAAAGTTTTCAAAAACTTTGCGTCAGTAAAAATTCGCCCATTCAATAATTTTTTTTACCGCTGCGCTAAAACAGTAGCCAGCGGTAAAAAAATAACCAGAGAAAAAAATTTGCAAAATGTAACGATTTGCAGCGTTAACAGAGGGATTTTTTTTTTCCTCTAGCAGCTGCTCAGCGGTCCCTGGATGGCAGGGCATGGTGCCCCAGCGGTAATAACCAGAGAAAAAAATTTGCAAAATGTAACGATTTGCAGCGTTAACAGAGGGATTTTTTTTTTCCTCTAGCAGCTGCTCTGCTCACCCTGGATGGCAGGGCATGGTGCCTAATGCCCTGCCATCCATGGGCATGCTGATGCTTGTAGTTCTACAAGCATCAGCATGACCTGTTGGGGCACAACATAGGGCAGCGTTAAAAATCCGCACCTCTCATAGGTGCGGATTTTTATCGTTTAAAAACCGGCCTATTTTTAACGCTAGAAAAGAATTGAATAAGAAAAAAAAATAACGCTGGTAAATTTAAAAAAAAAAACGTTAAAAATACGGCGGCAAAGGATTTTTTTACAATTGAATCGGGCCCGGAGTATTTAAATGAGAAAAGCGAAATGAAATCATTTCATAACCTTTACAGAGGTTATAGGACTAAATGGTAAATGGGGAAAAACATTTTTTTTTGTGTTTTAAACATGCAATAAATAAACCCTTTTTCATGGTAGAATGATGAAAGCTTTAAATCTTTTTGTAGGAATAACATAAATATATTACTGATTAATCATTATCTTTTAAATACAAAAATACTCATCATTTATACTCAGTCATTTATTTGAAGACGTTTTGAATTATTAAGTAAATAGTGTCAATGTTATAGCATTGTTAACCTTATGTATCAAGTGTTAATAAGCACATTTTATGATAAATTCAGCAGAGCAAGTGTTAATTGTTCTAATGAGATCGCATAACAAAGCCATTGCAACAATGTATAGCTTTCAATATATGACCAAAGCAATTCAATATATGACCAAAGCATTCAAACTTTTCATAAACAGAAAAGGATGAATAAAGGCAGATGCAAACACTTTGTTGCAAATTGTAAAGTGGGGCTAGATGAATAATTAGAATTTCAAAAGAGATCACTATGCCTCTAATACAAGAAAAATATTTAGAATATATATAACCCCCATCTCTGCCCTTGGACACTTCCTGCCTATGAAAGCTGCAGGTGGTGGGATCCCATTGCCATCATTGTGTGTAGAATAAAGACATGCAGGGTTTTACAATTTGTATGCTCAGCAACATGGATTAAAAAATGGCCTTTACGGGACAATAAATTACCCTGGCAGTCCTGTTCTGGAACTAACTGAATTGATACATCCGGATACCCAGACACTGGCTATTGTTCCCTGTTTTTCATTGAACTTGGGGGTGAAATGAATTATCCTGTTCTTTATGAGCAGGAGCATAGGACAGTTAAATGCTGTGAAATGGGTGCAGGTGTGAAACAGTGCACAATCCTGCTGTGTGAACTCATGCAAGTCTGTCAGGACTGTGAGTGAGTGTCTCTGGCTTTGTCAACTGTCTGTTACACAGCAAAGACTATACTGCTTTCAAAAATGTAAACATACTATTGACTAAAGAACTTTTCTTAACCGGAACTTTTCTCTAACAGAAAAGACTAAATAAAATGAAAATGACCACACACAAACACACACACATTTATTTATATGTTATATATTTTATTTGTATTTCTCTCTCTATCTTTTGATTTTACTGCAGCCTAGATGCAATATTAAGAGCCTCTTCTGATAAATGTCTGGAGTGGAAATAATGTAGATGACTTCCACATTTAAATGGTAGAAGAGAAACCTATGTCTGTAAATAATATTTAGAGAGCTTTTTTACTGTATTACTAGCGCTTATTTAAATAGCATCACAAATTGTCTTCAGCGCTTTACAGAGAACATTAGACATCCACATCAGTCCCTGCCCCTATTGGAGCTACAAACTAATGTCCCTAACGCATTCATACATACACACACTGAATAGGGTTAATTTAGTCTGCAACCAATTAAAGTACCAGCATGTTTTTCAGCGTGTTGGAGGAAAAAGGAGCACCCAGAGAAAACCAACACACATGGGAAGAACATACCAACTCCACACAGATATGTATGTTATCCCTGTGTCTGCAAGAGTTTCTCCAAGAGCTCTGGTTTCCTCCCACACGCGCAAAAATGTTCCTGGTCCATGAATCAAGCTCATGATCTCAGCACTGTGAGGCACAAGTGCTACTCAATGAGCCACTGTGCTGCCCATTTAAATATATATCAAACAGTTGGACTTTAATAAGAGAGAGATGTTTTCAAAGGACATAAAAACTTAAAATATCAAAACCGTGTTGATTCCTCAAAAATGCTAAGAAGCACTAAGAATTTTCCTGACACAGCTGTTGTAGATGTAAGGGTTGAAATGAAGATATACGTAAAATAATTAGTACATTTTGTATATCTGTATCCATTTTGTGCTTTGAATTTAGTTCAGCAAGAAACTCAGTTAGCTTATGCATTTCCAAGAAGTAGAAACTTAAGTGAGCAAAACATTTACCAGACATCATGTGATTTTATGTCTAAGCTAATATTGAGAAACTTTGCAGGATAAAGCCTCAGCAAACATATAACGGCCTAAAGATAAGGATGTATGTGTGCTTTTGGTCAGGGTTGTCTTGTTATTCTGTTATTTTTTGCTTACAGCTGCATTCTTTTACTTATGTGTGTAACTAGTTCACTATAAAGGAACTGATTTTGTAACAATAAAGTAGAACTCTTTTGGACTCAAGCTTGCATGTGTCTCAATTGAATTCTCCAGCCGGCTGTCTTATAGTAAGGTATCCTGACAGAACGAAGATCCTTGTAAGACCCTCTCCG
>WWET01001689.1:315458-329468 GCA_011038615.1 Limnodynastes dumerilii
AATATTCCCAATGCCAATGCATTCAATAGGCTGAATGATTACAGATCTATAAGTGAACATAGTGTCTCATTTATACTATAATATATGCACAGTAAAATACTAGTGGTAAAATCCCAATAATGTGCAACTATCTTCTGCATTTTGTAATATTTAGCCTGTTAATTGCACTGTTGTGTAAAAACTGTTGCAAAAAGGAAAACTGATGTTGTAATGATACATTTGGGACATCTTAAAATTATATTATTAATAAATATAATAAAAAAGAAACCTATACTCTCAGAAACCCACTGCACTCATAAAACTAAATCATGTTGTACGGAATAAAAACTACAATACAATATGACCAATACACCTAATTATTAAATTCAACTCAACAGTAATTAGTAGAATGAAATGCAGGCAGCTGCAGTGTAAGACAGGGATTTACATAATGACCATTCATCTTGAACTGCACACAGCATTACAATTAGTTTTGGACAGGGACACACATTCAGGGTCTTTGTTTAGGTCATAATCATATTGCAAGTTGCTTTATACTGGCATATTTTTTTATTTTTGTATTCATAATCCAAATACTGCATATCTGAGTTTCCTTTAACATGAAGTACATGTTGTACATGTTGTATCTCGTATGCACCCATTTCCTACAACAGAAACAAAGTATTATATTCTATTTATGAAAATGCATCTTTTCACATTTGAAGGATGGCAACTCGAGAGCACGGGATGACTATGATGAAGGAGGACGTAATAATTATACAGGTCCAGCAGAGTTTATTACAAAGGATCAGTGCAACATGTGTCTATAAACAGAACAGTGCTGCGTGGATGTTATAATAATTAAAATAAATGGGCTGGATCTAGATGCTGTTGCACTCAGATCGCCTCTGAATCCAGCCTTTCCGTGTTGGCGTGGATGACCACTCTTCATGCTCACATGGACTTGCACTCAAGGAACCCTAATTTTTTTAAACCCTAATTTTAATTGTGGATGGCACAGAATTCTGGATAGTACGGATGGTGCTTAGAATACCATCACTTAACCAGCATCCGACCGCAGTGGCAGTGGGTCTCTGATGCCAGGGGAGGCCCTTGTTTGTATGCAGTTCTGAGCACAGGAACCTACTTTAAGATTTTACTTGCTGTCTAAACGTAAAATGGTACAATGGAGTTCAGGGCACGAAGTGAGGGGGTATACGGGGGTACGGCATAACGTCACTTTTCCCACTGATTTAATAGAAAAAGCTAGACATCTCCATTCTCTTCTACTATTGCTATATTTTCATAGCACCACTTCTAAATGTCCACTTTACAGTTCCCCAACAGAAACAAATAAATATCTTGGTATTAATATCCATTTAAACAAATTTTTCTGGAGATATGTGCACTTCATAATTGGTTAATTCTTTGACCTCCATGGGCCAGATCCAGAACAATGCTTGTGAGCGAATTTATGTGTGGCGGAGATGTAAAATCGTGTTTTTGTAAGTACTGCACATGCTCATCATAGAAAATACGCTCCGTAACGTAGCGTAAATGTGAACGTATGGGCCATTCACGTATGTGTCAAATACATACTTATGTGTGGGCGTGCCAATTTTACATGAGTCCAAAATACGTCTAAAATATGTTATGTAGGCGGGGTGTACCGTAAAAACATCGGTTACGTGGCCAAAAGTTAAGGTAGGGTTTGGAAAGCGTATCTTGGTCAAAATACGTACATTCAAGGGGTGTGACAAGGGGAGTGTATAGAAGGTACGTATGCGTAAATACGCTACACGAGGAAACGCATTGCAAACATAGTTCTGGATCTACCCCTATGTCTATATGGTGGTTTGCTTTCACTTGTGTTCCCAGAAACACCCACATTTATTACGCTCTGAATCCGCTCCTATGTGCATTACAGTTCATATACACTTATACAGACTCAGATGTATTTTGAAACAGATTTTAAACTCTGCTCAATCGTACAGATATCTGACAGTCGTATTCTGTGAGCAGAATAAAATATCAACCAGCCTGAAACTTATATAACTATAGAAATGTTTGTAAACTCTCTTATTATAGCATGTAATGACGTGATGGGTACATATAAAGAACAGTTTGTTGCACTGTTCTATAGAAAATTACATATTTCTGTTGCTGCTTTAGCTATTGAATCTAAGCACAAAATGTTAGTGTTCTTATTCTTGCTGGTTTGTGTAATTGTACTCTATTATATTGAGTTTTAGAAATCTCTGTACTGTAAATTTAGATAATAAGACAGAACTTTATTACAATGTTACAGCTTCAAAGAGCTGGCAATGAATAAAAAGATTTATCAGCTCCTTTGGCCAAGCTCCCGAAGCAAACATAAAAATAGGTTCAATCACTAAGCTCCGTCTTCTTGCAGAGCGTTGTTACCCTTCTACTACAAAGGCAAACAAAAGTAACAGACCTGTTAATGATTGTTAATAATTCAGCAGTGCGAGTATTAATGTATAATTAAATGGAAAATGTCCAGTAAATATGTATGTGTCTGTCTGACAAAATTACAGAAAAAGTGCTGCACATTTTGAGTTGCCCTTTGGCTTTTGTGTCTATAGCCACAGAACATACACAGGACAATCTCATGTGTAGCACATTGCATAAACTGTAATGATTTCTTATCTATGGATACGCATGTGCCCACACATTCCAATTTAACTGCATAGCTAGCATTGGAAAATGGGAACAAGTGTGGGGGCGCACGTTATTTGAGTGGCAGCATTATTTAGACAGAAGCTCTGCCACTGTGCAGCTTGTCATTCTGCAGCTCTACAGAACACTCTGAAAGCACAATAGACCGCAGTCTAATCTGAGTCTGCTTATCAATTTACTGGAAAGATAGGTAAAAAGCCACCTGTATGCATTTATTTTATGTAGAGAACACCACATTTTTCTTGTGCCCTCGTTTCCTATTCATTTCATTGGGCCAGACCCTGACCACGGCGGTCTGTAGTTACACTCCCGTAGCGGGGAGTGCACACCCCCTGAACTCCCAGCTGTCGGTAGGAATTCCTACCCTAACTTTTACAACTAGGTCTGCAACCGTAGGGCCGCAGTCCTAGTCATAACGGAGCTTCCCCGGCCCCACTCCCTCATTTACATAGCTATCCCCGCCTGTACATCACGTACGTTAGTACTTGCGCTGTGAGAACATCTGGCGCATGCATGGCCAGATGTTTGGAGTCAGGGGACTTACGCAAATGACTTGTGTAAGTCCTCTGTTGGACTTAGTTCTGGATCCGGCCCATTGTTTTTCTGAAATACAGTAAAATTGATGCCCACTTTTGTAAATACTGTATATTGAAAAGACATTCTTACAGACAGGACAGGATACAGACTGGCCAATTACGCTTTATTCTCTTTGGACCGGATTCACACTCAGGTTTTTGCTACTTTTTCCATGCATAGTAACTTTTTTTTGTAAATTGGACTTAGTAACATACGTACGGAGGGGTGTGCTTTTCTTCCGTACGTGCATAGATTAGTGAAAGTGGCTGGAGGGAGGCATTTAAATGGACTAATGGACTAATATGTGGTGTCATGGGTGTTGTCTAGCCACATATATGCGTATATTTGCGCATGTTGTATGCATGGCACCTTGCCAGCGGAAAGACTTCCTAAGGATCTAGCTCTGTGTGAGAAGCCTTTTTCGTATGCATGCAAACTTGCCATTTGCAAGTGTGTGAACTGAAAGTAACCGCAAATGGGAGTGTGCATGCACACACAGAGCTAGATCCTCATGCTTAGAGGGGAGGAGGTATGTAAATTGTACATTAATTAAGAGGTATGTAAATTGTACAGTAAGGAAGATTTAAATCATACTGTAAAGCTGGCCATACACTATAGCGATCATCTGCACTATCACCCAGTTTTCGGGTGATCAGTCAAATAATCGCTGTAGTTAGCGCCCAGGATCAATTTTTCAAACACCAAATAAATGCACTAGAAATGCTCTGGTCTTTTAACAAGTTTGATTTATAATGGGAGCAAGCTCCCTATATTTTAAGGGAGTCATTCAGTTATCTGAAAGGCTCCCTATTCTTCAAAGCTGCTGCTGGATATCTATGTACTATGCTGCTCTGATAGCTTTGAAGTTACTTCAAAGATGTCAGAGCAGCATAGTACTAGCCCTGCCCCACATGGATCTGCTGCACTGGACCTCCCCCCCCCCCCTCTTCTGCTAGTATTATCTGTCACAGCAGGAGAGGTGTATAATGCTGATAAAGGGACATTTCCCTGGCGGGAAATTGTCCCGTTTATCGGGACACCCCCTGCTGGGATCGATAAGTGACCCAGTGTATGGCCAGCTTTAGGAAGAGGTATGTAAATCATACAGTAATGAAGAGGTATGAAAATCGAACAGTAAGGAATAGGTATTTAATTCGTACAGTAAGGAAGATGTAAATCATACAGTAAGAAAGAGGTATGTAAATCATACAGTAAGGAAGAGGTATGTAATTCGTACAGTAAGGAAGAGGTTTGTAAATCAAACAGTAAGGAGGAGGTATGTAATTCATACAGTAAGGAAGAGGTATGTAAATCATACAGTAAGGAAGAGGGATGTTAATCATAAAGTAAGGAAGAGGTATGTAAATCATACAGTAAGGAAGAGGTATGTAATTCGTACAGTAAGGAAGAGGTTTGTAAATCATACAGTAAGGAAGAGGGATGTAAATCATAAAGTAAAGAAGAGGTATGTAAATCATACAGTAAGGAAGAGGGATGTAAATCATACAGTAAGGAAGAGGTATGTAAATCATACAGTAAGGAAGAGGGATGTTAATCATAAAGTAAGGAAGAGGTATGTAAATCATACAGTAAGGAAGAGGGATGTTAATCATAAAGTAAGGAAGAGGTATGTAAATCATACAGTAAGGAAGAGGGATGTAAATCATACAGTAAGGAAGAGGGATGTAAATCATAAAGTAAGGAAGAGGGATGTAAATCATACAGTAAGGAATAGGTATGTAAATCATATAGTAAGAGGCCAGTGCATAAATGCTACGGTAGGGTCCTTCTGTCAGTTCGCGCTGTGATTTGCTATCGGAACCCTGACAGCAGTGGCACTGGAGTACTGGATTCGGACTATTTAAACTGTAATTTCTACAAAGTTAAAGTAGTGCCAAAATTTCCACTTTAAAGGGAAAGCTAATCGGTCATATATTGAATCATTATAAAAAGGAATTTCCTTCATTCACTAGTCAGTCGGTTGCTTGGAAAACTCAGATATTTATACTACTTTATCTTCAGCTTCTAAGTCTGTCATCTGAAGGTAGTGTCCAGGAGCCATAAAAACATGTAATACTAGTTGTATGGGGAAGGTGGAGGGGGGAGGGGTTAGCAATAAGTTAGTTACACACTAATGTGTTTTTCCAAGAACTACTTATCCACCATAATGCTCATTCTGACTAGCATAGTGATCTTTCATGTACAAGTTTTACAATCAAGCAGACTGCTGTTTCGTGCATAGTTTCAAGCATATGTCACTAATGTTTGAAATTGTGGCTATTGGTTCATTTGAGGATTTTGCAAACTCTGTTCTCAAAAAACTGAAGCATTGACGTTTTTTCTGCTCAGTGAGCAGGACTCGCATTTGATTGTATCACTTTTTACATGACTTATCCACATGTCTCCATTTAAATCTCTTTTGTGATACAATAATTTGATGTTGAAAACATGGTTCATACTTGTCTGAAACATAGGCTTTATTTGGAGTGTGTTTTTAATTTGCTTTAAATGAAAGATAAAAATCTATATCTAATTTCACATGTTTCACATTTAGGGCTCCATTTACTATACATATTTTCGGGTGATAATGGGTGTTTTAACACTAAAACGCTCATTATCACCTGAAAATAGACAGTTTAAAAGTTACTAAAGTGCATTCGCCATGGAAATATGTTGTTTCCATGGCGATGCACAAACACTTTAACTCTAAATAGAGCCCTAACTTTAGGTCAAATATCCAATTTCTTTTCAAACCAAGAGCATACCTCATGGAGATTCCCAGGTCTCCAAATGCTCCTCTGAGACCACACTCCCTCACAGCTGTGGTCTCAAAGACTTTAAAAAACAAAATCCAAAAGGAGGCGGCTCAAATCAGTTTGTTAAAATATATATATATATATAGAGACCGCTGGTATGAAGGAGGATGCGGTCATGTAAAAAAAAAAAAGTAAAAAAATGTTTTTATTTTTTTTTTACTTAAAAAAATAAAAATAAACATTAAAACGTTTATAACAGTTAAAAAAAAAGACAAAACTTACCTGTCCGGCAGACGCGTCCGACTTAGAAGACTCCGGCCCAGATATGAAGGCCCTGCGCATGCGCAGTGGGTTTTCATATCTGGGCTGAAATTTTCAAAGTGTGGGTTTGAAGTCTCTGCGCATGTGCGGGAATCATTCGATATGAAGTGCCTGCGCTGCGGGCCGACGCACTTCGAGGGACCTCGGCGGAGGGGTGAGTATTAGTAACTTTTTAAGGGGAAGCTGCCAGGCTCGCCACGAACACAGGCGAGCCTGGAGCAGCTTCCCTTCGGGGGAAATAAAAAACATGGTAAATATAGCCCTTAATATAAACTTTAGAGGACATTTTATTTTATTTAAATATCCTGGGCCGTATTCACAGATGCTTTTTTTTAAAGTATGCAATTATACGCACACTTGTAGTAAGGCGACAACCATGACACTCCCCTCACACGGCCGTGTTGTTGGTGACTTCCGCCTCCATAGGGCAACCTTAACTGTATGGGTGGACGATACTTAACATTAGAAAAGTTGATGTCAAAAAGGATCGGGGCATCGCAATTGTGTCCCGGGCCCCAAAATTTCTGGTGGCAGCCCTGACTGTCATTACAATCTGTGGAAACAGAAATAAAAACATCAATATCAACCTCTAAAATACTAACTGATCTTTGCAAGGACAGAGAACAAAGAACCAAGGAAAAGAGCGGGAAAATGTGAATGCACTTTTTCGCAACAATGCGCGTGCATGGCAGTGCATGTGCGTATTTTCGCGGGTTTTTCCGACATTCGATTTTATGCATTAATAAACATATTGACTAACATATTTTTACACAGGACTTGTTTATGCTTAATGTCTGTACCCGTTCCTAGTTACTTAGACTGTGTTTTATATTCGCAGATGGTTTAATCAACGAATCGTCGCCGATCGATGAATGAATGTTGTAATCATGTAATGTTTATAGTTATAGGGTAGATAAAAATATGATACTAATTGTTAGTTTAGTCGCTGAAAGACTGCATGTAGCGGCAGTAAGTTATGAACATTATTAGATTAGAATATGTGTGACTGTGAGATATGCAGATGAAGCTCCGGGAGAAGAACAATGGAAGACCGCAGGACCAATGACGAGCTAGGAACACCAGATGATCGTGAGATCCCTCCAATCAACGGACGTTCGGCAAACCCTTTCATCATTGTGTTTAAAAGGACTATCTTGTGGACATTCTCTCTCTCAGATGACTTTGTAAGACGTTTTGCCAGTGACCAGTCGCGCTGCTGTATCAGCAGGCCTTCGCTTTTGGTTAACTCTTTCTCTGCCTACATAAAACACACTCTTTGTGGGTTGGACCGCATCCTCGACTCTGTGGTAATTATAAGGTTACTTTGCGTACAATTGCGTTTGGGGTACAATGACTCAACAATTCTCAGATGCAACCAATTATATAACAACCCCTTGCATCATAAACGGTCAATTTGGTCACTCCCAGATTTAGGTCATACAAAGCCTTTTCTATTCTATTAATTTCATTCACCCCCAGCACTATATTGTATTGCTTATATGTAAATAAGAAGGTTTTAGTTAATTATTATTATTATTTTTACTTATACTCCAGAATACACACATGTAAATATATCAGAATTAAGCTGGGTGAAGAAAAGAAAAAATTAAACTGAATGGGACATTTTACCAATATATTGCATCAAATATACAGCACATGTAAATAACGATATAATATGTTATATACCCAGTACACACGTCCAATGATTGGGTACTTTCATACAAGTTAATAGTCTGTGTGTATGGGGCTTAAGATCCAGCCTCTTAACATGTGGTTCGGTATTTTAATTATTTTCCTAAATCTTTCTAACTATGTAACTCTTGGTGTATCCTCAATGGTAAAAAAAAGGAAAAGATTTATTGCAATAAATTACATATGTAAACATGTTATCGCTTTCTGTCAACCAATGTAGTAAATTTTCTTTTACTAGGTGACTAAAGTCAGAGGTGTAGAAAATGTGAGGTGACTGCCCCCCTCGCCAACGTGAAAAGAATACCGCTCATGGAGAGAATCAAAGGGTGTCACAGCAGACGACGATACTTATGAGCCTGCATGTAATCTCTTCTGTCATGCAGGCACATTGGAGTCAGCTCCTCTTACTGGGGGTGTAGTTGCCGGTCCTGCTTTTCCTATTTCAGCCACCAGCTGAATTGCAGCTCTATTCATTTTTGGAAATATTTACTTTGCTTTTTTTAATACTGGGAACAGGTACTTTATAGCGAAAGGCCCTATTTGAGCTGGATTTCTAATGTACAATAAACTGTTGTTGTTTCAAAAAAAAAAAAATGGATCTATAAGGCAAAGACTAAACAAATGTGATGAAACCTATCACTGGAATGATAAGAACAGCGGACTGGATCAAAACCTCTGCATCTGCTGCTCTTGAAGCTTCAAGCACAGCGTCACCAGAGATGTGAAGGCGGATCCTCGCTGTCTTCAGCTTCCATTCGTGCGAGGGGAGTGGTTTCACTTCACACTGGATTTACGAACCAGGGACCCTATCTTAATATTTCCGAAACACCCCTTATGTAAAATAGTGGCAGTGCAGAGTCTGGAGAGTACTCAGGCTGAAACACACCCTTCTTGTGCTATTTAAATACCTCCCACCATGCGTACACACCGCCCGCTCCGCCCTTTGGTATGGAAGTCTTTATCAGGTCTTTATCCAGATCTTTAATGGAATTGCGGTGTGTGCACATTCTAGATCCGTTTGGAATTCTTGATCTGGTTCTCAGTGTTACATACTGCATATGGCAGCGGCGTGTAATTGTGTCTTTGTACTGTAGCAGGGAATTTTAGTCCTGGTTTCCACTGCATCATTCCTTCTTGCTAGGGATCCTAGCTGATTACGCCACAGCTGGGATTCCCTAGCTGAGTGTTTGGCTGTGTCTGTTCAGCAGCCAATGGGAATGTGGCTTTTCCTTTAAATAGCTGCCACCTGATAGCCTCAATGTCGGTCATAGCTTCTAGCTTAGCTCCATGTTTCTAGTGTGCCTGTCCGTGCGCCTGCTTCTATTGGAATTCTATTCCTAGCTTCTGATTCTGAGTGCCTTTTGTTACCCTGCCGTGTCTCTCCTGTGTGTCCTGAATTCTTGCCTTGCCTTGATTATTGTTCCTGGTGTGAGTGCAGTTATCTGCCATTTGTTGTGTGCAAGTTTACTGTCTCTGTATGTGTATTGTCAGTTTATATCCAGCATTGTGCTGGTACATGTGCTGTTTCCACCTGCACCTATTGTATACTCCAGCCCTGAACTGGTTAACTACTGTGTTTACTCCATCTGCACCTCTTGCATACTCCAGTCCTGACATAGTTAACCCAGGGTTGCCGACTCTCCCGGAATGTCCGGGAGACTCCCGAAATTCGGGCAGTACTCCCGGTATCCCGGGAGAGCCAGCAAATCTCCCCAGTAATAAAGTAATGACAGGTCTGCATTCTGCAAAAGATATAGAGCATTCAACATAATATATTAATGCAATACTTGCCAATAATTACAGGGACAGAGAGATGGGGAACTTAAGCCACACACTGAACAGAGTTTCTCTGTTTACAACCAACTACTGTATGGGCAGAGGCGTATCTACCACTTGGCCAGGATGGCACCCACCAGTGGTGCCAGCTAAAGGGGGGCACCGCCCAGCAATGCCACCCGTGGCTAAGAGATAGTGTTGCCTAGTTCAGCGCTGGTCTGGAGTCAGACTGTGGCTGGATGCTTTTAAAATGAGGGCTGGCTGGTTGCTAGTACTTAATTTCCCTTGTAAGTCTCGGCCACCGCGGGACATCAAGTCCCTTGCAAGTCTCGGCCAACACGGGACTTCAATTCTAGCCACAGTCCTGCTCGGAGGACACAGGTAAGGTAAGAAAACCTGGGGGGGCTGGAGGCACATGATGGAAGTACTGGGGGAGGCTAGAGACACTGTTACACACTGCATATGGCAGCAGCGTGAAAATGTGTCTTTATAATGTAGCAGGGTACTCCCTGTCGCTCTCCCTTTAAATACTTGACACCTGATTGTCTCCTTGCCGGTCATAGCTTCTAGCTTAGCTTCATGCTTCTAGTATTCCTGTCCATGCTTCTGTTGGAATTCTGTTCGTAGCTTCTAATTCTGAGTGCCCTTGGTTTCCCTGCCATGTCTCTCCTGTGTTCCCTGGATTCCTGCCTTGTCTTGATTATTGTTCCTGGTGTGAGTGAAGTTATCTGCCATTTGTTGTGTGTAAGCCCCTGCCCCTGTCTCTGTATTTGTATTGTCAGTTTATATCCAGCCTTGTGCTGGTACATGTGCTGTTGCCACCTGCACCTATTGTATACTCCAGTCCTGAACTGGTTAATCACTGTGTTTACTCCATCTGCACCTCTTGCATACTCCAGTCCTGAAATGGTTAAGCGCTGTGCTGTTTGCACCTGAACCATTTGTATACGCCTGTGTTCTCAGACTCTGTGCTTATTCTACCTGCACATAGTATATTCAGACTTGTGCTGGTACTGTGAGTCTCCAGCTGCACTTTTGTCTATTTACTCCTGTGTTCTCAGATTCTGTGCTTATTCTACATGCACATATTATATCCAGCCTTGTGCTGGTACTGTGTCTCTCCTTTTTCACTTCATACCTACTTTCCTGTCCATTTTGGGTTTGAGCTGTACCTGAACCTCTCCGGTATTCCGGTCCTGTCTTGTTCTAAGCTAGTACTGGTATTGTGCTCCTCTGTTAGTCCTTATTGTTCCAGTTCTGTACTGGTAATTTAGGGGGTGCTCACCTTCAGCTCTCTCTCCATTGCTCGTCCTGCCTGGGGGTACCTCTGTTACGCTTAATTGGCTTATCCGTGCCTGTTTTCCCTGTTCTACTTATATCTCTTGGTGGTCTGTTTACTCCTTATACGAGTTTAGTCAATGGGGACTGCAACCACCCGATAGTTAGAATCCGTGCCCCGGTGAACCATTCTCGTAACACTCAGTTTGCAAAGAGTAAAATAAATTGATCACTTCTTATTACCAACCTGATTCTGAGAGACATCACTTGAATAATTTACCAAAGATGCAAGTAAGGTCCCAAAAGTACAACAAAATCATATAATTATATTTTCTTTCTTGCTGTCTTCTTGTTAAAAGTGTCCCAAGAATTTAGATCTTCGTGTAATCTATTTTAGCATCTTAAACTGCATTCATTGATTTTCAAACAAGCAAACAAACTTAATATAGTCACGTTTGGAAGATGAATAAACAATACAACTAGAATGCAATAATAAGCTTAAACTGTCTAAAATAAAAATCATCAAAGTGCATGACTATATTATTTTATCAAACATTTTCCAAGTAAAGAAATTAAGAATTTTATTCTACTAAAACAGAGAAATTTATGATTAGATCATCTATGAATTGGAATAGCAGTTTTGTTATATATCTTTTGCTATTTAAGTGTGGCAAGATGTGCATTAATAGACAGAGCAGCAAGTTAACTCTCTGGAGTCAGCCACATTGAACAGTGCCCGATGGAAGGGTATTTGTCTCTTGGATTGCTACATACTGTCAGTGATAATCCTTTTTATACTCCGTATTAAGATTATTTCTAAGAGTCTGACCGGAGAAACTATATAGCCAAAATCAGCGGTAATAATATACGGGAAATGTGAGAACAATATCCAAATTGTGTTTCTGAGCTTGAAAGGTCTACTGAACAGACTAAAAACATATTTTGAACTGTGCTTTCAAGCTTGAAAGGCCTAATAATAGACTAAGAATATATATTGGGTCTGGATTTTTCTAACAGCTACTGACCATTGTGTACCGTGTTACTGTGGATGGACTGCGATTGCTATATTGAAAATATATCCAAATTGCTTTGTGGAATTGTCCAAATTACCATCATTAGAGTTTAATTATTGTAAGACTGGAAGCTAAGGAACACAACACAATTGTAGGGACTTCAATTTTAATAATATATATTTTAGAAATTATGGAATATCAAAAAATCATCACGTGAAAAAATATATATTATATTAAATTGCAGATCAATTCATTTAAGGCTGAATAGGGCTTTCTAGTTATTTGTTGCAAATATATGAGGTAAGTCTATAAAATAACGAGACTGTGATTCCACCTAGTAAAGAAAGCGGTCAGAATTGGTTATAACTGCATACGTAGTGACCTTGAACGTGTGGCAAAATGGGTAACAGTTAACCAGCATTATTAGAAGGAAGTTTTGAAAAAGCTGAGAGAAAGAAACGGCCGCAACTGTGGAAAAATTGTTTCATTCTTCACCAGGACAACGCGCCTGCTCACACAGCACTTTCTATGAAGCAGTTTTTGACCAACAATCGCATTACTACAGTTGAACATCCTCCATATTCGTCTGATTTAGCATCTTGTGACTTTTATCTTTTCCTAAAAGTTAAATCAGTGCTTAAAGGGACACATTTTGAGTCAGTTGAAGAAAGCGGCAGATATGTTGAAACAACTGACAGAAATTGATTTGCTCCATGCCTTCGACCAGTGGAAAACAAGATTATAGCTATGTATTAGTGCAAATGGGGAGTATATTGAAGGGGACAAGCATAACATTTATATTGCCAATAAATAAAAGTGAGTTATTTAATCAGTTTTGTTACTTAATAGACATACCTCATAGATAAGTTGTTTACATCATTATAATAGTAGGTAGAGGTTCAAAGGGGCCCCATTGATACAAATCACACTGCTGTGTATACAGTATGTTTTATGTATTTAATATTGTTGTGTATTTGTTATATCACATTATTGTGTGCATTACTAATGAATAATTATATTGTATTGTTTTAAAATAAATCTTGGAAGTTGATATCCATAGCGCATCTTTATATTTAGTTATGTATGGAAAATACCAAATGAATAAACTACTACTTGAGTCTAGAACTTCCAGGAGTTATTGTAAAAATTGTGATTAGGTCTTTTGCATTTTGGCAGAATCCCAGTTCATCAGAGACCATATGTTTTCTTTGGTTAAATGCTATATTCCCTCTAATTGTGGTCTTGAGATGAACTTCTTAATCCTATTATTTAAAAGAGTCTGGAAGAGGTTGTTCTGGGTATTTCTGAGCTCCATTTACGTGTAGCGTAGCGTTTGGTCAAACTCTGTCAAAACAAGGAGATTTGATGTCTACGTTATACTTGAGTGAATGAAGGCTTCTGGACAACCAGGCTCAATTGTAGTGGGAAGAAAGCTTTGGTAAAAATTATCAAACTTGAAAATACAAATTGAGATCTGAGTAAATAAAATTCATGATTTCAGGAGGGAAAGCCCCAAATTGTGATGTAGTTGGCCCATTCACCTTATCATCTCCCCCTCCTCCTCATCATCTCCCTCCTCCTCTTTATCTCCAGCTCATCAGTATTACCATCATGTCTCTCCAGTCCCCCCAGGATCTCCATTATGTGCCTACATCTCCTCAGTATGCCCATCGTGTCTCCAGCCCCACCCCCATCATGTTTTCTTACCTTACCTGAGCCTGCGCCTCTCTCTCTCTCTCTCTCTCTTTCTCCTTCATGTGTATACAGGAAGTTCCTGTATAAGTGTATAAGGTGATAACATAGAGCAGCTGAAGGGAATTCTCCAATCAGCTGCTCTATGAAACTTACATGGCATCTTATACAGGAACCTCCTGTATGAGCTGCTGGTCTCTATAGCGAGGGGGATTAACAGCCTGGCG
>WWET01001690.1:14189-35310 GCA_011038615.1 Limnodynastes dumerilii
AGAGAGAGAGAGAGAGAGAGTAGAGGCAGCATTAAAATAAAAGACAAAACTTGGGAAGACTAGAAAATGCTTCTAATTTCTAGAGCTGGTGGACCGTATTTACAGATCCATTTTTTTAAAGTACGCAATTATACTCACGCACGTAGCAAGGGACCAACACCCATGACACTCTCCTTTCACGGCCATGCAATCGTACACTTAAGCCTCCATAGAGCACCTCTAACTTTACGTGTGTACATATGTGCGTACATGCGATTCTTTGTAACCGCACCCTCAAAGACTAATTTAAATGCCTCCCCACACCCCCTTTCACGTAACTTTTCTGGTATGTCTTTCAACCCCACCCCTGTGTACATATGTCCCCACGTGCGATTCACATGTCCGTGTCTAAAGAACTTAACTTACATAAATAAAGTTACTACGCATGCGCCGTTAAAACGTGCCTAAAAATACGCACGCTACTTCACATGAAAACGGATCTCTGAATACGGCCCAGTAACACCATTTTTTAGGAGAATGGGGTCATCAAGGCGTGCGCCCCATCTCCTTCCTGTGGGGCCTGAGTGGGTCCACTTCCATCCCTGCTGTGGGATAACATTCACTCCAAGCTTCAGATTTCTGAGTTATCTCCATTTTAAGTGGATTCTTAACGTATCATAAGCCCATACATGCAAGGGAAGAAGTCCTCTTTGGCCTGCACAGGAGTCAGAATACGGCACGGATCCAGCTTCAGATTTTTGTTGCTGCTGTACCAGGAGTTCCGAGTGCAGTAAAAGTGTAGGTCTAAATCTGCTTCATAGAAACTAAAGTGCTTTCAAATACACAAATATCCCTGTTATTAAAATAAATCCTGTGTTCTGTTGCATAGTCCTAAATATTGTATTACTGCAACCAAGTGAATCCAAGTAATGCAGCAGCCCATTAAATGAAACTTCCATCAATAAATCCGCTGTTCACTGATTCATTATGACAATTTACTTTCACGGGAAACCCAGGTGAAAATGAATTCCCTTTTATAAAACTGCAAAGGATTGCATCAGTTTGTTGCACACAATGTACATGCAAATAGGACTGTACTGTGGAGAAGGAATGAAAGAATTATTTGATGTATGCCGTGAAGAAATCCAAGTCTTAGATTCTACTCATGCACTGACTGTGAGAAGTGCAGTCACATATTAACAGAGCTTTACTCCAGTATCATTGCACCATAGCCAATGTATGACAGCATTGTGTAACTAGCAAACACTTCATAACTGTAAATTCATGTACATGCATTCTCTGAATAATGGTTAGCAAGTGATTATTGCATGTAGTTTCTATTGGTGTAGAGAATTCTAGATGTGAAGGTCATTTGTGTAGTATAAATCATTTGTTCTGTTTTCCAGTCTTCCGTCTACCTCTAAGACACACAATTTGTGGATAGAGCACTGGATCGAAGACTCCTGTTTGTGTAAATCAGCTGTCTTAATCACTGCACATGCCCAGATCGCTGGACTATGCACGGAACGCTGAATGTAGGGTAGCTGAAGGCTACCCTAACTTCAGCCGGCCTAAGCAAGGGAAAATACGCTCGCACAGGAGCGTTGATACGCTAAGCCCTCCCTCCCTCATTAAACTAACTCCCCCCGCCCACCCTCACTAACCTGAACGTAGTAACGCTGGGGGATGCCCCCTCCAGCGTCACTATGCCCCCTCCATCATCACTACGCTGCTCCTACGGACGCCCGATCGTTGATCGGGCGTTGCCGTAGCTGCACCGGGCAACAACAGCTTTACATCTTACGCTTACGCCCGCCGTAGCTAGTACGGCAGGCGTAGTTCTGGATCAGGCCCTTTGTGAATACCCTCCTATATCATCCACATTGTACCAAAACTTCAAAACATGATGATATGAATAACAAACTGGACTTAATAAATTGCAAGTTGGTTAAATATTTAGGACCTGATTCAGAGACTGAAAATAAGAGAGTACAGTTCTTATGCGTAGTAGCTATTGTACGTAATCTGCGTATCGTACCGCATATACGCAATCTACGTATCGAAATGATACGCAGATTACGTACAATAGCTACTACGCATGCGCAGTAGCTATTGTTCATTGAATTACGTCTGTCTATGGAAGACGGACGTAGTTCTGGATCCGGCCCTCAGTCTCAAAGAGGCAAAGCAATCGATCCTTGTAGCACCAAACACAGTGCTCTGAAGGGTAAATATGAAAATACTAACCCCAACCCTTTCCCTAATCCATACCCTAACCCTCTCCTTCCATGACCCTAACACTAACCCTCCCTTCCCCACAGCCTGATACTAAGACTCCCCATCCATGAACCCTAACCCCTAACCCTCCCTTCCTCAGAGCAGGTGTGATGGGTCCGGCGATGGCTTCCAAAAATGAATGGATAAGTATGCTGATTAGTATACTCACCCATTCTAAAAGAAAAACGAAAATGCTGCATTTTCCAAATTGGAGACAACAGAAAATCAGTTTTCGGCTGTCTCTATATCTGAGAGATAGTATTTGTGGCGGGGACTCCTACCGGTTCCTCAGAGATCCAATGCTGCCCAAGTTTACTGCCGGTATCTAGATAAGTGTTTAGGGATTAAAACGAATGTATGATGAATGAATGAATGAATGAATGAATAAAAATAAACCATATTCAGAAACAGGACCAGGTCTTTTACTTATTTGCTACTTTTTCTCTAGGCATAAATCACTCATTAAAATTAGGATGTGATTATTTAGCCAAAGTATGGGTCACAGATAAACAAATATCTATTAAAAATGTTGTAGGGTAAAATTATGTGCTTTGAATTATATTACAATTTATAAGGGTTAACTGGTAGCTTGGAAAAGCCATTCATCCGCAGATGTCCTTATCCTGTCACTTATCTAGATAAGATATTGTTACGCTGTATGAAATGAGAAGCAGTAATTATATGTCCTCGAGGCTGCATCTGGAAAGGAGAACCCCGGTGTGTCACAGGCTACGTGATCGCCATGCTGTAGTTTATACAGAGGCCAGTTGCAGACATAATTGATCTCACAAGTCACAAACCATACATCTCTGTCATCTTCTATGAATTACATGGAGAAACTCTTAATTATTTTAACCAATTGAAAGAAAAAAAACACTAGATAGTCACAGTGCTGTTTATGTTTAAACACGACAGCAGTTTCTCTTTTTAATAATGACAGCAGACAAGTCATTACAATCCAGGGAAAAGTATACTGTGTTTTGTAATTGTGATTTATCTTCACTTTAAGAAGATAAAAACTAAATGAAATATGAGAAATACCTTATGGCGTAAACAGTCTTTACCGTTCTTTATATTGGATGCAGTGGCGCAACTACCATTGGTGAAGGGGGTTCAGCTGCTATGGGTCCTGAAGAAGAGGGGTAGCACTGGGGGCCCACAAGTGGGGGGGCAGCCTGCACTCATGGAACTTTAAGCAGGCTGTCAGAGACGTGCTTAGCATGAGCACTGAGCAAAGCTTATAAATACATTGCCAGCAGATGAGAGATTCCAGCAGTATATTTATAAACAGCTCTCAGCACTTATCCTCTGTTTTGTCCGAGAGGGCAATTACGTAATGCTGGTACATAATTCCCCAGGTCACCTTACGTTACGTATGCTGGCTCTTATGAGAAAGGGGCTTTCTCTGCCGTGAAGGCGCAGATAGACATGCTAATGAAGGGACGGGCAGGAAAGCCCCGTTACGATCAGGTATGCGGCCATAAGGTGTCCAAATTTACTACTGAGAGCAGGTAGTGCAGGGGGAAAGCACTCCCTGCTCTGAGAACGGCCGTAATGAAGTTGGGCGCCTGTAGATCTGGATCTGGCACAGACAGCTGAGGACTGTTTTAAGCTGTCAGCCTCCGACAACCGCTCTGCACTGCACACATGCCAGACGGAGGCATCTCCCCATCCATACTCAGGCCCTGCCTCCTTGCTATGAGTTTGAATGCATTAATTTGATTATACCAAGTCTCATAATTCCCTTTCTTTGAAATCAAAATATTGCCTTAAATTGGAAATCAGTGGGTCATGATAGGCATGTCCTTACATTATCCTGTCACTTAGCATACCCTCCTATTGATGTGTGCAACAGTGGTAGGTGAGCATGGCAGCCATTTTGTTATTCAGAGAAACAGTGAATGGTACATATCTGTCAATATGCGGTCCTGATATAGACCATTAGCCATAGCACTCAAAGCTGGTCACACACTATGCAATGTCCTTGTCTCCCTACATGACAATCCAATTTCCAGGGATATTACATAGTGACCCCAAGCTGGCCAACCATTTGCCAATCCTAATAGGAGTGGAAGGGTTGGATCGTTTGTGCTGACTGAATGATCCAGTTATTGTTCCAGAGCATTTTTGGACCATTTTGCCTGCAGTGAATGAATAGCGCACACTTCTCTACAACTCATTTCCCATTTCCATTAAATAGTACACAGGCTTCACAATATTCCAAAATATTCTTATTACAATGCAGTAAAGACAATAAAATAAGCAATTGGCAATCTGTGTTTATGTTTGTGTGCAGTTATATAGAGACATCCATTTTGCAAAGAAGATACAAATGACAGAACTTTATATAGCTCTGCCGTGTGCCTAACCTAGAGACTCCATTATCCAGGCCACATACTCATTGATGTATGTTCATCAAAGGAAATAAATGCGCCCCACATAACATGCATCTGTTATTTGTCTCATTACATGCTGCCCTAATTTGTTCTGTGTTCCTCCAGAATGGGATTATTATCTGGCATCCACAGCATTAATCCACTCCCAGGGGTCAGTGAGACCGGTGAATCATTATCACAGGTATCCAATCATTCCTTTAGTAAAGAACAATCTGCACGCGCTTGTGTGTGGTATGTGTGTGTGTGTGTGTGTGTGTGTATGTATGTGTGTGTGGTGTGTGTGTATGTTTATTCTATTTATTTTAGTTTTGGTTATTATATTAGTTTTTGGAATGTAAATACGTTATTTACACTATGGAAGCACCTGCACTCTTCTACCAATCAGATGTGTCCTTGAGCTTTGGGGCTTCACTTTTGAATGCTTAGACTTAAGAGAACTTGTGTTTTTATTATGAAATTCCTAGTTTGAAATGTTATTAATAAATTGTAATTTTTTATTTATTCCCTTGTGTATCCTTCCCCATGAGGGGAATAGTCTGCAACGGACTATTACACAGAGTACTTCATACTTCAGAGATCCAAGTGATTTATAAAGGCAATGGTACTCTTTTTCATTTGATGTAATTTATTTGTTTATTGTATACATTGACCATTGACACTTTCCCATGTGGATCCTCCCGGCGCTCTGAGAAATTCACCCTCACCTCCTATCTTTTACAGAAAATTAATTTATTATGGTAATAAAATTTGGTGCAAATGTATGAACTTTCATAGTACAAATGGTATTGTATTGCTAGTAGTAGAACAAACTATCTTGGTGCAAGAGATGGGTGGTTAAATTGGTCACTAGGTCAAGGCTAGAGGCGACAATTTTCCTTTATGGCCCTAACACTAAAAGTGTTAGGTGCAAACACTACGGACCGGATCTAGATTCATGCATGCTTTCCATACATGTGGGGGTCTGTCAGACCACACAGAAGAGTGGAGTGATCTCTCCCTGACACCCCCCTCTCTCATGCATAAAATGTGAGACTTACACTGCCATAAGGCAGCCTTAACTCACACAAGCGGATCAGCGGACCATCTAACCGCTGATTGCTTGCATGTAGCTAATTCTACCCCTACTGGGGAAGCACAGCCGCTTTCTTATTAAATCCCTTCCTGATAGGACTTACTATCGCAAAATTTGCAGTACATCTGGAGGGCGCCCTCCACTCCATGCAGCCCACTTAAGCACTTTGCAAGATCATCCCCAACATTGTATGATCTTTAAGAGTGAATAAAGTTGACAACTGACCATTTCTATCAATTCAATCTTTCATTCAATCTTCAGAGGCAGAAGTTTTGCCTGGTCTTTCGCCCACTGGAATACTCATTGGTGTTCCTTCATATGAACAAGGAGCACCATTGGTGATGGGCAAAATATATATTTAATTATGTGGTCATTGTTTATTTTTTTTTTTATTTTAACAATCACATGTATTCTAGCGGTCTCCCAATCTGGAATCCATACACATTTTTGACATATTGACAGCTCCCAGACCCAACACAAGACCTGGTGCAACATCAAAGAGATTGTCATTTTGTAATGATAATTGAATTGTATCTGTCAGAAAAGATCTGGCTTTATCTATTGTGGCCAAAATATATTTTGGTGAGTGTGATCCTCCGTAAAAGTCCCATTTCAGTATTACATCTGTATTATTTGGAGTTACCTGAGAGGATGTGGAGACAGAATAACATAGAGCTGCTAGGGATATGCTTGGGCTGGTTCTGGCGCAGTCTAATACTGGTATGGGGACATTATATATGCCTTAGAGAGACCAGTGTCCTAGATAATGGGCCTATTCACAGATCTGGGTGAGTTAGGTGTGGACAGATCCGCACCTAACTCACCCATCCTGCCTGTTCCCGGTGGAACATAAGGTTCGGTAAATACCCAGAGTTAAATGACACCACACAAGACAATTCTTATTATTATCTTAATTATAGTATTTAATAAAGAATTAAGCAAAAAACATGAATAATACTTAGCTTCAGCTGGTAGTTATTGCTTGATAATGATCAACAGGTTGCAGGGGTCCCTATCTCAATTGTTGTCGAGCTAAAAAAGGTCAGCGGGTACTTCTGCACTTACTTAGGTCAGTTACTTACAAAGCCTGGGTCACTTCTGCATTCAGTCAGGTCAATTACATTCATAGCCCAGATCACTCCTGTACTTAGTCAGATCAGGCCCGTATGAAGCCAGTGAGCTGCCAAGTCTTTTATACCCCATCAACAACAGAGCCGGAACTCCCTACCTTATTAGGTTATAATCATGTTTTAAGCAATTTAATTGGTACTACTTATCTAACTAATTTTCCTTTAGCACGAGTTCAGTCACTGGGGGTGCGACCTGCTGTTGGGTTACAGCCAAGTCCATCCCCACCATCAGGGGCTCTGGCAAATATCACCCAATAGTTAGACTCCGCACCCTGGTGGTCTCGTAACAGATAGGTTCCAAACTGGCTGGGTAAACAATTGTTTATGCTTCGAAGAGGCATAGCAATCAATACCTGGAGCACCAAACACGGTACTCTCTGAGAGGTATGTCAGTATTCTATCCCTAACCCACTCCCTAAACCTCCCCTTCATTTCCCTAACCCTTCCTTCCCTGCAGCCCAACCCTAAGTCTCCCTTGTCACTCCCTAAAATAGCTGTCATTCGAAATAGAGACAGCTGCAAAGCAACATTCAGCTGTCTCTACTTTGTAATGACAGCCATCGGTGAGGGGACTTGCATACACCCATATATCCCTGTGACAGCCACCTGGGACTACAACCTAGCCAGCCCATACTCGCCATTAAGGGTTGCATTGCAAACCAGGCCAATGCTTAGCTCTGCCTCTGGATGAGCTGTCAGTAAGTCATGTGAGGTAAAATGGCCACAACTCTTCATGACACAGGGATTTTTTGGGTAGTTCCAGTAGTTCCAGTAGTAATATATATACTTTTTATTGTCTCCCTACAAGCATATTGCCCCTGGAACATGTTTCATATCAAAGATATACAGGTGTATCCACTGGATAACTGCCCAGAACTTGTCATTGAAGCATTCTTCATCCTGTTTACCTCTTATATATTCAGTGAAGTAGGCACAATCTATAACTGTATTTGACAGTATACGTAGTATAATAAAGAATGCCACATATTTTTCTTTGATATTAGAATACATCTATTTCACATATTTGAATACTGACAATATGAAATCATGCAAATATGGCTGTATGACAGAGCAGTGTGAATTCCTGTGCTTTGTGTATTTGTCCCTGACCAGTATCAAATTGGAAAATTTCCATAGACCGTTTGCTAGGCGGCAATAACTATGATTAAGATTACCCATTGTGTCCAGCTAAAATATCAATGCAGTCTATAATTCACCTACATTCTTTCACAGAACTCAGGGAAATATATATTAAATAAGATCCCAATAAAAGCCATGCCGTATTATTTAGTACTAGCAAGAAGGCTGGTTTTCCCCACTAGGCATTTGTTTTTGCTGACAACTGAATTTATTGGGTGAACCCATAAGTTATCTAACTATAATAGAACCAAAGGAAGAAGAGCCTTGTGATTGTGAAACCAGTGGCGAGGAATTGTTGGAAATTACTTTCAGGAACAGATGACATAAATGTGGATGTTGTGAATACACATATAAATTAAATTCTTTACACATTTGGAAAATACCTGCCATATTTACCGGTATAAATAGGAGCCGTGGAAAATAAATGGCAAAAATGAATAGATGAAGAATATAATGTTGATTTTAAGAAAGGATGCCGGAAATCAATACCCATGCGACAACGATAAAAGTGAAATGAAATGCTGCCCAAGCAATTCCATGTGTCTTAATGCATTTTGATGTATTTTACCTTATGATTCATTGAATGTGAGAATAAATTTGTACAATCTGAGAATTACTCTGACATTGCTAATCTACATTTACTAAACAGACTTCACAGTTTCTGGACCATACCCAGATATAAGAACCAGATTCACACTTAAGAAGCTCTGGCTTCTTAAGCACGGTCTTTTAAGAAATGACCTACTACGCATGAGTAATAGGTAATTTACGCAATACACATACCATTTAAGTACGTAGATTGACTATGTGCGGTCTTAAAGAACTACACATAGTTATTTAAGAAGGAAGAGGCATGCCACGGCAGCCTCAGTCCTTTTTTAAGAAGAGTGGGTGGGGGGGGGATTTAAACATTGCGAGTCCCCGCTGCGATTTTACAGATTGCGAAATAGGGACAGCCGAAAGTGTCTTTTCGGCTGTCCCTATTTCGAATGTGTAACACCGCATAATTTTTTTTATAAATGGGTGAGTATACGATTTGCATACTCACCCATTCATTTTCGGAAAACAGCATCTCTGCCAGACCAGACCGCCGAAGAGATGAGTAACCCTCTCCGGGGACATAGGGTTAAGCTGCTGGAGGGAGGACTTAGGGTTAGGCTGCGGGGAGGTGACTTAGGGTTAGGCTGCGGGGAGGTGACTTAGGGTTAGGCTGCGGGAGGGGGTACTTAGGGTTAGGCTGCGGGAGAGGAGGACTTAGGGATAGGCTGCGGGAGAGGGGGACTTAGGGTTAGGCTGTGGGAGAGGGGTACTTAGGGTTAGGCTGCGGGGGAGGGGGACTAAGGGTTAGGCTGCGGGAGAGGAGGACTTAGGGTTAGGCTTTGGGAGAGGGTGATTTAGGGTTAGGGTAAGGGAGTAGGAAAGCCTTACCTTCCGGAGCACCATGTTCGGTGCTCCGGGGATCGATTGCTATGCCTCTTCGAAGCATGAGCAATCGATTTCCCAGCCAGTTCGGAACTGGCTGGGAGCGAACAGCCCTTTCAAAATAGGGCCGTTTGCTATGGGGACCTACACCCGATTTAAATGAGTCGAGGAGGGCATAGGGAAGGGATCTCCGTGCGTAGTTTTCTTATTTTCCTTCTTAAGAAGGAAAATAAGCACGGTTACTAAAGGAAGCCCTATGGCACTCTTAAGTTCCAGGCCGCACCTAACTCATTCCTAACTGTGAATACAGTCCTAAGTGTGCACTGAGCTTTAAAGTCCTCCGCAGCAGAAGTAAAATTACACAAGTGCCATCCTATATTTCATTCCTGCAAGGGTAGATCACTTTCCTCACACATACAGCCAGGGCCAGTGCTGGGACACTATAAACTAGCCTCATTGTACTGCAGTCGGGCACAGCAGCCTGTCCCCATAGCTCCATCTATGTAAATATAAGTCACTAGAGCCACTCTAGTGTCTGAGATTTCACTAGAGTGACTCTAATAACTGATATTTACATAGAACAGAGGAAGGGCCTCCCCCACTTCTCATGGGTAAAATTGGCTGCACCAGTGCCTGTCATTTTCACCCATGGAGCACTTTGCTCGAGCCCTGCTTACAGCACTTGCGGTGCGTAATGGAGGATCATGCACAAATGCTTAACCAAGCCGTTACTATACACAGTGCCGTTACTAGACCTAGCAGAGCCCAGAGCAAAAAATTAAATTTCAGGCACCCTTGTGCCTCTTCTTAATCTAGCATCCATTTGTGCACCTACTTGTTTAATATTTACTTACCCTTTCTGTCTTTTCCCTCTTTCTTCATGGGTCTCTACCATTCACATAACATGTACTGGGTATACAGGGCACCCTGTAGGATCAATTCTATTTCCATGAATAACGCTGCTTTATATGTGAGGTTGATGTTATTCAGTGACCTGTAAACCCAGTACAGGTTATGTGAATGACGCTGGCCGCATCATATGACCCATCATCTATGTGACTGCGGCACAGGGGAGGGCAAAGGGGAGCTGACCTACTGGGGCATCACTCTATCAGGGCAGACCTGGGTTCCCGAACTTCCCTGGTCAACCCTGCAGTGTGAAAATGATCTGCCATCATGGCAATATGCTGGGCTGTAAGACCTGGGATATTACCAAGGCAGAGATGTGAAAGAGGTATCAGAGTCTGATCTAGATCTGAAAGCACACACAGTGGCATAAGATATCTCTGTGTGCTCTCGCACTGCTTTACTTCGGGTGCCTTTCCCCTCCTCAATATGGCCGCTGCACACTTTTCAGATGGCATGAGATTATCAAGCAGCTAAAATCTATTTCAAAGATAATGAAAATTTCAATGGTCTTTGCATCAAGACCAACCAAGGTAGGATGATTTAACTCAATTATGCATTATGTAGGTTTTTAAGAATATATTCAGCTTAACTGTAGTTTATTTTACAGGATGCACAGACAATTAAAGTCTTAGGGAGTTTACTTAATTAAACATGAAGACAAAACTCAGCGTGAAGTAGCAGTAGCTGCCGAGCATGTAAGCTTAATTCGTCCCGTCAAGGTTACCTCTATTTTCATGATTTCACTGTATCAAGACAGATAAAATCCACGGTCTGATTTCTCTGGAAAGATGCTTGTCTGCCTCATACCAGATCAAGACATCTTCTTCTATTGCATTCGCCTGGAGCTCAAGAATGCAAACTCACTGTTAACACATAAAATTGGGATGTCTCGAAAATCTTAAACACACCCTTACTATAGTATTTAAATCCCCACCCCACCCAACATCCACTTCCAGACCTGTCCTGCCCCACAGCTGATAAGACTTAAAGAATGGAAGTCCTGAGGATCCATATTCATGGTGGAAGTCTGAGACACACACTTGCACATTGAGCATTGAGGGCCTTTTCCACTTACAAAGAGCAGCAAATGCCCACATTTGGTAAGTTTGAAGCCAGTGCTATATGTATACTGACAGGGGATGATTTATGCTGCTTCCGATCTGTTCCCACTTAACATATCGACAGTTCGGAAGCAAATATCTTGTGGCTGGCTGGATCTATGCCCTTACTGTATTTTGTGATACTAAATCCCTCTAACATCAACCCAAACCTCTGATGAAACACGTTGGCAGTATCAAAAATTGGAATACTGCACCTCTTTGGTTCAAGCCGTTGGAAAATGCCCACTTTGAGGTAGTCTGCAGCCTTTGTTTTTGTTAAATATAAAAAAAAAATTTGGTTTGTTGTTTTTCTTGACAGCTTGGGCAGTAAGGGCTCTATTTACCAACTTCATTTTTAGGTGATAATGCCTGTTTTTACAGTAAAACGGACATATCACCTAAAAATGATCTACTTACTCTTTACAATAGTGCATTCGCCATAGAAATCTGCTGTTTCCATGGCGATGCACACTTATTTCATAAATCTTCGCTGCCCCATTGATCTTAACGGGTGGCAGCACTTCGTGCAATCTACAATCCCTCTGTGCCAAGATTATCATTCTCAAGATGGCGTTAGTCCCTTCATACCAGAGATATCCCCATATCCCCACTTTTCCTCTTCCTAATAGCTGTTATTAGGGGGAGGAAAAGGGGGGCATGTATGGGGACACCACTGGCATGAAGGAGCATGCACTAATATTTAAAAAAAAAAGTAAAAAAAAATTTAAAAAAATTCTTGTATATTTACAAAAAAAATAAACAAAGACATTTTAAACATTAAAAACTGTTAAAAAAAAAAAACATAAGAAAAAAAGATAAACTCACCTGTCCGGGAGATGCGTCCGACTGGGACGGCGGGCATAAGCGTAAGATTGGCTGAAAAGCCGATCTGCGCATGCGCCGGGCAGATGTTGCTACGGCAACGCCCGATCAACGATCGTAGAAACAGCGTAGGGATGTAGCTACGGCAACGACCGATCAACGATCGTAGGAACAGCGTAGGGACGCTGGAGGGGGCGTCCCCCTAGCGTCCCTACGTTAAGGTTAGTGAAGGTGGGCGGGGGGAGGTAATATAATGAGGGAGGGAGGGCTTAGCTGTAGTACGCTCGTGTGCTAGCATATTACCCATTGCTTACGCCAGCTGAAGTTAGGGTAGCCTTCAGCCGGCGTAAGCAATGGGAAATACGCCCACACAGGGGGAGTGTTGGGGATAGTGGACGCCGATACGCTGTGCTTTAGTAAGCACAGCGCATCGGCGTAGGTCTGGATCAGGCCCGAAGACACTGCGCATGCGCAGTGGTTTTTCATATTAGGGCTTAAAATTTTCTAAGTCCGGCAATGTAGTGCATGCACAGGGACTTTATTCATATGAAGTGGCCTGCGGCGTGTGCAGAGGTCATCGTGGGACTTCACTGGAGCTCACCAGAGGGGTGAGTTTTAGTAAATTTTAAAGGGGAAGCTTCCGGGCTCACTGCGATCACATGCGAGCCCGGAGCAGCATTGTTCCCAGGTAAGTAATTAAGTAAGTAAGTAATGGTTTAAGTCTACAATTCTAACATGCAGATTGTATCAAACACGGTGTAAACAAAATGCAGACAATTGTTCAGAATTTTGGTAGAGGTGTACAAAAGGTAACATTTTCTAGGCACGTATTAGGCTTCTTATTACCAAATAAGCATTGTTTAACTATTGTCATGGGTATCTCTTTGTGACCACCCTTCTATAATCCTTTACATGACATAAAGAATACAGTACCTCATCCCAAACTGATTCCATGAACAGAGGTTGAGTACACTTCATAACCTCCAAGTGTCAATCTAACTGACCACCTTTGGAATGTGAATAAACCTGAGATTAGATAACCTTGTAGTCCGAGCATGTCAACATGGGCCAGAATCTGTGGTGTTTCCTACCAATCACTATATGCAATATGAATATTATTTCCATTAAGCTTTCAATAGTAAAAACACAAATTAATCAACATTTATAAACAAAAGAAAAATCATACTTTGGATATCAATACATATTGGGCCGGATCCAGACCCCCGCACGCTTTCCGTTCACGCAGCGGTCTGAATTACGCAAGGAATAAGAGAGTGCACGCCCCCATCACTCCCCTCTTCCGGTAGGAGCTCTGGATATTTAAGTGTTCAGAACCCTACTTTAACTGCTACGCAAGGATCGGCATCTGAACATGCCGTTCCTTGCGTAGAAGATGCCAGATGCTTGCGTAGAAGATGCATAACTTCTGGCACGCACTCGCCGATGTTACTTGTTAGGGAACTTACGCAAATGACTTACATAAGTTCCCTGGCTTTATTAGTTTGGGATTTGGCCCATTATATGTCAACAAGACAACAGGATCTCAGTTGCATATTTTTAGGGTTTTTGGACCGTATTCACAGATTCGTTTTTGCGCGGAGTTCCGTGTGTATTTTTAGGATCGGGGTAAATTAACTTTACGCTATTTACGTTGAAATGACTTAATTGTAAGTCCATCAGGCACGTACTTGTGAATCGCACTTGGGGACATACGTGCGGAGGGGTGTGGTTGAAATCTGTGCAGAGAAAGTTACGTGAAAGTGGGTAAGTATTATATGCACATAAATGCACACGTTGAGATAAGGGTGCCCTATGGAAGCGTAAGTCGCTGAAAATCCGTCCGTGTGAGGGGAGTGTCATGGGTGTTGCCTTGCAACATACGTGCGTATAATTACGTACCTTTAACTAACGGCTTTGTGAACACAGTTCTTTATCTCTGCAGTATATATGCTAAACATGTCCAGATAATAAAAGAAGTTAATGTTTCCTTCAGAAGAAAAATCTGAGTTTAAGAACATGTTGTTAGAGTTTCGGTTGCAGCATTAGCTAATTATCTTATACGCTCCACAGAAGATATTCAATTTAATTGGATTCTACTCGCAGAAAGGCCAAGTGAGTATGATGCTTGTTTTTCTTATATAACTGATCTGAGCCTTTCAAAACAGGCTATCGGCATAGCTTTGATAAATTGGTAGGCTACTTAAGTATTGATAAATTAATGCATGTAAACCCCTTATAATCTAGCTTTGATAGCTAAGGTCAGTTTAAAAAGACTGTTCTTATTATCTTTATTAAAAGGAATGACTTGCTGTATTGAGTTTGACTATATTTATATGGATTTTTAAGCAAGACAATCAATTATTAATACATATAATTACAATCTGGATTATCTTGTCAGAGTATTATTTCTAGCGTTGGTTCATTTTAAAATCGGCTCCTGCAATAATGTATTTATTGAACACCGATGCCATATTGAATTGGCTGTCGTTTTAAATCAAGAATATCACTGATTATCAAACACACAGAGAATGGAATCTTACTGCATAATTAGTCACACAAACTACTTCCTAAATGTAAAAATATTAAGAAGTCATTTCTGGTAACAGAAGCAGAAGTTACAATGATTTTAAGATCACATTTTGAATAATGAGTTATTGACTTAACCAATTCGGTATAGGAGATTAAAGACCTGGAGGCAAGAGTGTGGGATGGAAACCAGTGACATGAGAAGTTGGTCAATAATTGAATGAAGGTTGAGAGAAGGAGTCAGTGTGGAGTTGAGATTGGATATGTGGAAGAGGAGAGGTAGTTTAGGCCTTTAAAGGTGAGGTTTGAAGATTGACTAGAATTATGTAAAGAACTACTTTAGAATCAAGGACTGATTAAGGGTTTAAGCTAGTTTCATTCATCACCCCCATGACCCATAGTAGTCTAGGACTGGCTACCTATACTGCAAAGACCATTTGTATAAATGAACATGTTAGTGAAAGTATATAATATACATTAATCCTTTAACACCTCTGTAGTGCTGTTCATAAAGTGGGCATTGCAACCTCCCAGCTGTGTTTTAAGAAGTGAGGAGGCCTTTGTGCAGGATTTGCACATGCCCCCCCCTTACCTGAGACAAGACTGTCTGTCCTGATTTGTGGGCCGAAAAGGCCTGCCCCCTTTTCGGCCTGCAAATTGGGACAGCCTCACCACAGGGGAAGGGGGACTCGTTTGGCATCTATTTCTTCCCTCCAGAACATCTTAGAGGGAAGAAATAGATGCGGAATGGCCCTCCTTCCCCTGCCAACCCAGGGTGCAGGATGCATGCCACAGGTCCCCCTGTTCTGAGGGGCCCGTGTACACTGCACACCCTGCACTCATTATAGATACGCCTATGCAACATCCCATGTTTCAATCACATGATGTTATTTAGACTTGGAACTCTCACTTCTTGCTTCCATTTGGTTTTGAGAGAGAAAGCTGCAATTTTTTCAAGCAATTATGGGAGATTGTTCTCCCCTAAACTTCGGATCATACATAATTTCTAGAAACTGACTACACATTCCTTGTAGAAAGATCAGTCATTTTTTGAACACATGAACAACAATAAGCAGGAATTTGTAGAGAAGAGGAAAAGATGAAGTGGAAGCCTATCTGTCCGAAACTGCTAGCATTGGATTAGTTATTGAGGAAATTGTGGATCCCGTAGTCTTACAGGAAAAAGCAAAGGCATTGCAAATTAAGAATATATGTAATCTTTCTGTGGAAACAGTGGACAGTAACAAGAAAGAAAAAAAATGGAGAAAATATAACCATAAAGCTAAAACATCAAGAATCAAAGCAAGAAAATAGAGAGTGCATTAGAGAGTACGAAATAGTTAAAAAATTTACTTTGTATTTAATGTTTTACCACATGCATAGAGTACTAATAGTTCAATAAAACATTGGGGCAGATCCTGAACTACGCATTTCCGCGAATTTACGTGTGGCGGAGACGTAAATTCGCTGATTTGTACACACTGCGCATGCGCACCGCAGAAAATACGCACATTCACGTAGCGTATTTTCACACGTATGGATAATTCACGTATTGCTCACGTAAATACTTACGTGTGGGCGTGCCACATTTACGTTAGTGACCAATACGTGCGATTTACGTGAAGTAGGCGGGGGGTGGTATTTAAAGTGTACAGTATGGGCGTTCTAAGCTGCGTACGTTCGCGTAGTCTGTACGCCCGTTAGCGGACGTATGCTGTTACGTTAGGAAAAGTTAAGGTAGGGTTTGGGTCGCGTAATTTGAGAAAATACGTCCGTGCAAGGGGTGTGTCGTGGGGAGTGTATTGACCTTACGTGTACGAAAATACGCACCGCTAAAATACGTACGCACACACGTAGTTCAGGATCTACCCCATTATTACTATAGTTCTTTATAAGCCCAAGTGCTATTATTTCTTTCTTCTGTTTTTTTTTTCATTTTTTTTTTTTTTTTGTGCAAAAAAAGAATACCTCCCCCCCGGCCTGGATTCTCACTTGAGAATTTTTCTTGTTCCGAACGTAGTGGTAAAAGTGCAAACAGTTACTTAAAAGTTCACACCAATTACCTATATACAATGTAGATTGCACACCAGTGACCAATGTACAATGTAGACGGCATACCAGTGACCAATGTACAATGTAGATGACATACCAGTGACCAATATACAATGTAGATGACATACCAGTGACCAATATACAATATAGATGACATACCAGTGACCAATGTACAATGTAGATGACATACCAGTGACCAATGTACAATGTAGATGGCCCACCAGTGACCAATGTACAATGTAGATGGCCCACCAGTGACCAATGTACAATGTAGACAACATACCAGTGACCAATATACAATGTAGACGACATACCAGTGACCAATATACAATGTAGACGACATACCAGTGACCAATGTACAATGTAGACGACATATCAGTGACCAATGTACAATGTAGATGGCATACCAGTGACCAATGTGCAATGTAGACGGCCCACCAGTGACCAATGTACAATGTAGATGGCATACCAGTGACCAATATACAATGTAGACGACATACCAGTGACCAATGTACAATGTAGACGACATATCAGTGACCAATGTACAATGTAGATGGCATACCAGTGACCAATGTGCAATGTAGACGGCCCACCAGTGACCAATGTACAATGTAGATGGCCCACCAGTGAGTTTTATAATATTAAGAGCATTCTATGATAAATATTACACACCACTTTTTTTTTCTTTAACTTTTCTTTATTAGGAAAGTAAGATGTCCACAGAACATAGCAGGTACCATGTAATATTTTACAATACAGCAGACATCAACACACATATATAACAGAACTTTAAATAGAAGCTAGGTAAGGTAGGGAGCCTCTATAGAAGTGGAAGACTTGAGGGGAGTAAGGATGCGTGTGCAATTGGAGGCTCCGCAAATGGGGGAAGGGGGGTCAAGTGGGTTGAGGTGGGGCCGCCACCAGGAAGGGGTGAGGGAAAACACGGCAGGTAGATGAGAGTGGATAGGGCATATTGGGGGAACTCAAAAATTGACTGGGGAGCTGGAGTGGGTGGATAGCCAAGGTGACCATATCTGGAGAAAGAGGTCCTCACGGTCATGAAGATGGTAAGAAATTTTTTCCATACTTGCAACATACCAGATACTAGCGGAGAGTGACGACATGCGGGGTGGTAGGCGAGATTTCCAGGACTTCGCTATAAGGCACTTGGCTGCAGCAAGTATATGGGCTGCAAGTTTAGCAGAGTGTTTGTCGACATCAGAAAAGGGCAGACACAGAAGGAATGACCATGGATCCTTAGGGATCGGTATAGAGAGAAGGGTGGTTAGGAGGTTGTGAACTTTGTCCCAAAATCTAGAAATTTTAGGGCATGTCCACCAGATATGAAGAAAAGTGCCGGGCTGACCACAGTCCCTCCAGCACAGGGGGGAAGCCGAGGGAAACATGGAGGAAAGCCTATCAGGGGTAAGGTACCATCGGTAGTAGACCTTATATGCATTCTCCTTGATTTTGGTGGAGATTGAAGATTTTGCCACCTGTTCCCTGATTGTCTCCCATGATTCGTCGTCAGGTGGGGGACCAAGGTCTCGTTCCCACTGCCTCTCATGTTTGTCTTGTGAGCCAATCAGGGAAGGGATGATGAGCTGGTATATGGTGGAGATCATGCCTTTTCTAAGGGGAGCTGAGAGACAAAGGGACTCAAAGTTAGAAGGGTTTGCAGAAATGTCAGCAATGGGGAGGGATTGGAGGTAGTGACGCAGTTGGAGATATCTGAAAGGATTGCGAGGGAGGTCAGGGAATCGAGTATAGAGATCCGGGGGAGTGAGCCAGATATGATTGTGGGTCAGATCGGATGCAAAGTGGATACCCACTTGTCGCCAGGGTAGTGAGAATTGTTTGGACAGGCCAGGAGGGAAATTTGGGTTGTCCCAGAGCGGGAAAATGGGAGAGAAGGGTGTAGAGCTGGTTAGTCTACGTCCGCAGCAATTCCAACCACTTTTTTTTTTATTAAATCTTTTTTTGATTATTCTAGCATGCTATAAATTTTTTTAGTCATTAAAAAACCTTAACCCTCTTCTCCCCACAGCCTAGTCATTAGGGCCAGACTGCAGGGAGAAGAGGGTTAGGGTTAGGCTGCGGGGAGGGTACTCTTAGGGTTAGGTAGCAGGGAAGGGAGTCATAGGGTCAGGCTGCAGGAAAGGGAATCTTAGGGTCAGGCTTCAAGGAAGGGAGTCTTAGGCTCAGGTTGTGGGTAAGGGAGTCTTAGGGTCAGGCTGTGGGGAAGGGAGTATTAGGGTCAGGCTGTGGGGAAGGGAGTATTAGGGTCAGGCTGTGGGAAAGAGAGGGTTAAGGTAATAGAAGGGGAATGTTAGGGTAAGAAATAGGATAAGGGATGGGGTTCCTACCATTTGCCTCTGCGACTTTACCCTGTGGATGATCGATTGCTTTTCCTCAGCAAGGCAGTTGGAAACTGACTGGTATAAAATGGTCCGTTTCGAAAAAAGGGCCATTCTAACCACAGACCCGCACCCTCCCAGGACATATGGCAGCTGTATATACAATATTGTTACAGATAACATAAACAAAGATTCTTTAAAATTCCTTAGTGTATAATTAGTTGCATATAACTAATGGGTGTAAAGTAGTTGCTAGGAGAAATGAGTTCATTGCCTACATTTTCTCCTGCACTATAACCCCTGTTCATTGGTGCAATTAAGTCATATAGTTACATACATATCCTGCATATACAGAGTTCAGTTATGTTCTTGGTGCTGCATGTCATATGTCATCATTTTCAGAGTCTCATATGAAGATATCAGAAGATAAAAAGGAGACAGAGTTTTTTAGTGATGATCTGCAAGTTTTACCTTCTGGAATTACGTAGTGAAGCATGAATATATTTTCTCTAATGGACACTGAATTGATAGAAACAGAACATGCCATTTATACATGTACTATACTCCTTAAGATTAGGGGTCAAGGGCTTGATCCAGACTTAAGTAAGTGTTTGAAATTAATTACTCCTGCGATAAACCATGTTAATTGCAGGGGAGTCATATTTCATCTGTTGCAAGCAGAGTTGAGAGGTGATGCTTCCTGTCCCAAGTCTAAATAACAGTGTGATAATAAAGCTGGTCAGTATCTGTGTGCAGTAAGCAATTCAAAGATATATCCCTGCATGCAAAGTATACAATTACCTTGACTCCCCCTGAATTCAACATGGTTTAGCCCAGGAGTAACTAATTTCAAGCACTTTTTTAAGTCTGGATCCAGCCCCAAGCCCCTAAACACCTCATAAATTGCTGCAACCACTTTTCCGGAACTACATTTTGTGTTCAGATTATTCTCATATGAGTTAGCTGCAGATATAGACAGCTATCCATGAGATACAGGTATATTAAAAGGAGAAAAGAACCTCAGTGGACTCTAAGTTCCATTACAGGACCCTTTCTTATGGTAGATAAAGGGTAGTATGAGGCAGGACCTGATGAGGTGGGGACCAGAAAATGTTTCTGCAATGTGGGAATGAAATGTATGTAGATAGTACAGTAAGGGCATTTTAAGGGCCAGATTTACTAAGCTGAGGGTTTGGAAGAGTGGGGATGTTGCCCATAGCAACCAATCAGATTTTAGCTCTCACTCTCCTTTACATAGTAGAGAATGACAGCTAAAATCTGATTGGTTGCTATGGACAACATCTCCACTTTTCCAAAACCGCAGTTTAGTAAATCTGGCCCTAAGAGTTCGATCCTTTAAAATAAAAAATCAATCAAGGAAAAACAAATGTTTTAATAAACCATATGATGATGCATTTTGGTTTAGAGAAAATACTGAAAGGTTCTGCAAGTTGTATTTTCACTGCAATTTACATACACACACACATCTAAAAACTAAATTAAAAAACACCTTTTAAATGCCACGGAAACCCACAGAACAACAAAGTTTTAGAACATTTCAAAACTGCGTCTTCCAGGGGGTTCTCAATCCCATTCTAAGGGCTCTATTTACTTACTACGTAACTTAGCAAGGTTCAAATTGTCTCTCTGCGAACCTGGGAGCTACTATTTACTAATACTTACCCTCTGCTGGCTGTCCTGCAATGACATTCGAGCTTTCTTCAGTCATCGTGGGCTTTCTTCGTGTGACCGGAAGGTCTGCACATGCGCAGTGGCTCTCTGCTGGGACTTTGAAAAAATGAAGCCCCGACATGAGAACCACTGCGCACGTGCAGGCTCTTCATGTCGGGGTCGGCACCTGCAGGCAGACGCATCTTCGGTCAGGTAAGTCTTTCAACCTATTCTATAGTTTTTTTTAATTTGTGCTTCATTTTCATTG
>WWET01001690.1:35378-49590 GCA_011038615.1 Limnodynastes dumerilii
TTTGAATTTTATAAAAAAAAAATAAATTTTTTTTTTTTTTTTTTTAACAAATCTTGTTATACTTTTATAGCTAAGTTTTTTCTAGGTTAGTTAGAATTAAGATTTGTTAAAATAAATATATATATATATATATTTTTTTTTTTTTAACAAAATCTTGTTAAAAATAACATAACTAACCTAGAAAAAAACTTAGCTATAAAAGTCTAAGAATAGAAGGTAAAACTGAACATGAGTACTGAGACTAATACAGGTCTCAGTACTCAATTATTCAGGAAATCCACCGACCGCAATACACTGTTAATGGCGGACAGTTTTCACCCTGGTCCGTTAAAATCTGGACTACCCTACTCTCAATTGGTTAGGGTTGTCCGTATTACATCAGACCCTGCGGTACTACAGCAATCCTTGACAGAAATGGGACATCGCTTCATTGCACGTGGTTATCGCGTACAGGAGGTTCACGAAGCTATTAACAAATGTTTAAGCATCGATCGGAGCACATTATTAACTCCAAGGGACAATAGAAATTCAGAAAACAGACTTATCTTTTGTACAACGTTTTCAACCATGTCGTATACATTGAAAAAAGCTCTACAACGTCATTGGCACATCATATCATCTGACCCACGTTTAGGCGTTGGGTTACAGGAGCCCCCTCTTATGAGTTACCGGAGGAGTCCGAGTCTCAGGGACAAATTGGTGTCTAATGATTTTGGGCCCATTAAATCTTCTAGTTGGTTGACTCCCAAAATTGGTGTCTTCAAATGTGGGGGTTGTCTGAATTGTATGAATTTAATGATGGGTGATAGCTTTATTGACCCTGTTACACATAGGGAGATTACTATCAAGCATAGATTGACATGTGACAGCCGTTTTGTTGTTTATGTTTTGATATGTAGCTGTCCAATGCTGTATATAGGGAAAACTATTAGGACCCTTAAGGAACGCATGGCGCTCCATAGATCGTCTATTAAGAGGGCTTATAGTATTATTGATACCAAGACACCGCCTGTAGCACGGCACTTTGCCAATCATAAACATTCCATTAGATCCCTTAGATGTATGCCGATCGCACACATTGCTCTTAGATGTATGCCTATCGCACACATTGCTCCTATGAGGAGAGGTGGCGATAGACATAAATTATTATTACAGAAGGAAGCTGAGCTCATTTACTATTTTGACACCTTATCCCCCAAAGGTCTTAATGAGGACTTCAGTCTTAATTGTTTCTTGTGATATTAAGTGTATTTTTATTTGTTCTATGATCATGTTCTGCAAGCGTTATGCTTTTATTGATAGTCTCTCATGTTTCTAGTGCTTAATTATCAACATTTATTTTGTTTGTTTCTTCTGCATTTGCTCCGCATTCACTGATGTGGTTTGCGTTCAGCGCGGCAGCCGCTTCCCTTGTTTCCCTTTATGTTGCCATGGTGACGTCCGGACGCCGGTATTCCGGATGTGTGGGCTGTTGCCCTGGCGACTGTGGGGCATGACGGGAGTTTTCGGCCGTGTTTGCACGCGGGCGGCGCCGAAGAGTGACGGAGCACTGCAGACAAATTACTCGCAGCTGGTGATATTTTGCGTATGGTCAGTGAAGGTATTTATACGTTTGTCTTTCCACTTCATGTTATTGCAGCTCTTGGGTCCACACTCATATGTTCCTTCGAACATTCGATATTCTCTTTTAGAGTCTTTTCTGCATACACCTTCTCTAAAAATTTACATTTCATCTTATTAGCTAAAACATCGATGTTCATGATCATTTCATTGGTAGGGTTTGTTATCATTTATCACAAGCCACTTTTACATTTATATATGTTTGATTTATTATCATTCTATTTTTCCTGGTCTAGTTGCATTACATATAGTAATTTATGTATCATTTCATCATCTGTCACTATTTCCCAATGGGAGTTTAATTCTTTTTTTCATTAGCACTTTAAATTTTCTTTATTAGATCCAATATTCATGTCACATGTAGAAGATCCATGTAGGGTAGTAGTATAGGAATCACCTTTGGTTTGATAGGTCATGGGTTTGAATCCTGTAGTATATACTTACATACTTTTTTTCGTTTATAAGTATATATTTGTTCTATATATCATTTTTATATATGATTTGCTTTACTACTTCAGTTGTTTTACACCTTATATTGTCTATATTTGTATGATCCTATTGTGGGAACCTGTTTGTTTGTTTGTTTATTTATTCATGCCCGTCGATATCAATCTCGTAATATTTTTGTATTTTAGGTTTTCATGTTTTGGTTTATTGGTTAATAATATACCCACGGTCCATTTTTAGCTAGTTTTTTCCATAGTATTTGTTTGGCATTACTACCCCTTAAACGGCAGGTGTGTGGCTACTCATTAGAATACAGAGGCGGTATTTAAATCACCACTTTGAAATATAGGACATGTCTTCGAAACGCGTCAGTCCGTTGATCTTCTGACTCCTCAGCACGGCATACGGCACCCGACGTCTCTGGCTTCCTGGATTGTTATTGCACTTACCATCTTGGACAGTTTCTGGGCCCCTTGAACGTTCAGCAGTTGTTCACAGGACTTCTCTTCCATCTCCTCAGGCACTGGGTACGAACTTCTGTCTGCCTATGGGGTCACTTTGTTGCTGTCCAGAGGGTGATCCTCCGGACATCATTTTATTTTTAATTTATATGCTTTTGAACTGTTTTTTTTACTATTTGTCTCTGTTAATAAAATTTGCCATTAATCCTTTTTATTATTTATTCTATTTCATGTTAACTCATGGGATAAGGGATTTTCTGGAAATCTGCACAAGACATCGCAAGATTTTTAAAGACACAGTGAGGCTTCTTCTTGTTAAAGAGACAGTGTTTCTATTGAGTACACACCCAGCCTTTTCATAGATTTTTCTTTATTTTCATTTATAGTATTGCTTTAGTATCCACTGTTGCACAGCGCTATTCAGAAGGATTATTATTTCTTTGTTCTATGTTTTCATTGAGGGTGTAGGACCCTCTTTTATCCTTCTGTTTTGGCTGCAGTGAATTTAGCGCGGCTTATTCTGAATTATTTATATTTTATGGGGATTTCTTTGGTACACACACAACACACAGCGCAGCATGGTTAGAAGTCTTACCAAGCTGACACTGATAAAACTACAAGGCTAAGCAATGCTTAGCCTTGTAGTTATATCAGCACAGCATGGCTAAGGCCATACTGTACTTGTTTTTTTGTTTTTTTTAAACACACACAGGACAAATCGTGGTGCTTTTCTATAGAAAACCACCGCGATTTAGCCCTTGCAACATCGTTGCAACTCGCGGGTGTTTGCAAAAATCATGGTCAAATCACAGCTAAGTGAATTTGGTGAATTCACGCTGTAAATCGTTTGTAATTCGCGGCAAGATAAATTCGCCTTTAGTAAATATACCCCTCAGAGCAGAGTGTTAAACTCCACTCTGAGGGTTAGTAAATAGGATGAAGTGTAGGCTCACATTAAGAACAACGGGCCAGCGAGCACATAACAAGTTTGAATGCATCACCATGGAAACTGTTGACTTCTATGGCGGTGCAGCGTTAGTAAATAAGGAAAAGTTCATTTTTGGAGTTATAACTTCATAACTCCACAAAATGAACTTTTTAAGCCTTTATAAATAGAGCCTATAATAAGATAATTATAAAAGGGTTCACTTGTTTTGACCTAAATTGAGTAAGGAGGTTCTTTAGGATAATCATATTACACAAAGATTATCAAATTATTTGTGACTGTATTAAGTACACAAAAACTAAGGCCCAATTCTGTCTTTTTAATTTCACAAATTTCAGTCAAACAGGGTTTAAAAATGCTGCAATTATAAAGGCTGCAGTCTTTCGAATTTTGATAATATTCCATTAATTCTCTAAGTGGAAGCAAAAAAAGTTTTGTGGATGCCTTTGAATGAAAACTAAATGAACTAATTTCGGCTAAGAGATTATGTTAATAGATAGTGGTGTTCTTCTCTAAAGAGTCTGCACTTGAGTCAAGAAGGTAAAGAAAAGTTGAAATAATTTCATAGCAGCTGGGCCTTTATCAGTGACAATAAACATAAGAAAACCTATGATTTGCAAGGCAAATGTTAAGCATTGTAGGTCTTAGTGCAACTCTTTGTGCATGAAAAGGGAGCATGATTCGGAATACATATATTTTTACAAATGCCAGTAGCTGTAATAATGTGCAGTGATGAAAGAAAGTTGGTGAGTCCTTAAGAATCATACATTTCTGCATTATGACCTACAATTTGACACACAATGAAATATAAAAAGCTCTGATTATTAGAATTTTTTTTGTTTTGTTTTTATGTTTTTTAATCAAGCTGCACAAGCGTGACTTACTGAGGAAGATGATCTTTGCCAATGCAGTATTAAGATTCATTAATAACTATTTATTTAAATATGATTGTTTGTTATTTAAATATATCTGACTGACTTCCTTAAACAAGGCTCTTCTCCAACTATAATTGCAGTTATAGCATAGGGAGAAGAGAACTGAGGATGACCAAGGACAGATAAGTATAATAATATGGCAGAAACACCTAGTGTTACATTTACTAAGCTGTAGGGAATGTTTCCCATAGTAACCAATCAGATTCTAGCTCTCACTTTCCTATTACATACTAGAGCAGGGGTTCTCAACCCCGTCCTCAAGTACCACTAACGGTCCAATTTTTTGATATCTCCTTGCTGGAGGTGACCTCATAACTGACAGTTACATTTCAAAAGCTCCACAGGTTTTGCAGGGAGACCTACAAAACATGGACCATTAGTGGTACTTGAGGACAGGGTTGAGAACCCCTGTACTAGAGAATGTCAGGTAGAATCTGATTGGTTGCTATGGGCAACATCTCCACTTTTTCTTTTCTGCTGTTTAGCCCCTTGATTTTCAAGTCCTAACTTACAGTATTGTCCCTATTTGTGAGGGATCTACTAACCAACTCAGTCATCAAATCCGCATTTAGTTTTTGTGAACGACAAGAACATTGATATGTGTCTCTGTAGATCTCTGGCCTTTTCCCCCAGTTAGTAAAAGAGGATCCCTGAGGAGTGTAGTATGGAATGCTGATGGTAGGAAAGCAGAGGGACAAAGTTTAATTTTTATTTTTTTCATATATACTCAAATTATTGTTAATCCAACCTAACCAAATTAGGTGTTGAAACAAATAACTTGATTCAGACTTAAGAAGGAGCTTGAAATTTAGGACCTGATTCACACTTAAGAATCTTCTTAAAATAAGAACTTAAAGTCACACCTGGGCTAAACCATGTTGATTGCAGGGGAGTCATATTTCACCTGTTGCAAACAGTACTAGTGTTGAGAGGTGATATTTCCCAGCCCAAGTCTAAATAACAGTGTAATAGTAAAGCTGGTCAGTATCTGTGTGCAGTAAGCAATTCAAAGATATATCCCTGCATGCAAAGAATACAATTAAATTAATTCCCCCTGCAATCAACATGGTTTTGCCCAGGAGCGACTTTAAGTTCTTATTTTAAGAAGATTCTTAAGTGTGAATCAGGCCCTAGGAAGGGACTTGATAACGCAATCTGCGGCATCAAGCCCCGTCCGACCCCTATTTCAATTAAAAAACGGGTCAGCATGAGTAAGGGGCGGAGCCTAATGACGCGATTTGCATAACCGCGTCATTAAGCCCCGCCCCCTCCGTGCGTCGCTAGCCTCTCTCCGGGATCTCCCGGAGAGAAGCTGCTAAAAGTCGGCAACCATGGGTTTAGCCCAGGAGTAGCTCTCTTATTTTTACTCTCTGAATCAGGTCCTATCTCCCCAAAAGTAATTTCACTGAAACATATATTTCAGAAACCGGCTCTGACACTGATCCTAAGATCCAAAGATCTGGTCGCACCAGCGGGGATCGATGGCGCATCATTGCTGCATCCAGGCTTCTGTGTGAGCTGGTTATGCTGGTTATGAAGGCAGCAATATATTTACAGATAGTCTGAAATATTACATATTGCAGCATTGCTAAAAAACTTTGTATAAGTAGTTTCAGGCCAGCTGGAAGCAGAAATGGGTTACCTTATCAGCGTTACAACAAACAGGATCCCTCTGGGAAATATGTCTGAATATTGTTATTCTGTTCTCTAGTCCTAACAACCATCTGGTTTACGGAGACAAAAAAAGTACTAGTCTTATGCTGAAATACATTACCATGATCAACAAAATGTGGAGAGGAAGCCTTTAGAAGCCAAATTATTGCAAGTGCCAAGTGCAGCTCTGAGCTAATGTCCAACAAAGAAATGCTATGAATAAAAATTCATTATTGCAATCTGTCCTGTTTGTATGTGTGGCGGCAGGTCCAGGACATATTGTGTAATAGCATAATGACTTCTTTTCTTGTAATACACAGCCTTTGGAAATATTGAACACAAATGGTACATAATGCAAATTCTGATTTTCCTTTTTTTCAAATGCAATTATAACATGTAATTTACAATAATATGTTATTTTTCTTTTGCATCTAGAAATAAGTTAGAAAATAAGGTAGAATAAGTTAAATACAAAAGTATGTCTTCATCTTTTCATTAACATAATAAAAGAAAAGTTGAATTTCAATGGAAAATGGGAAGAATTATTTGTTAGTATGTAAAGGGTTCCACCTATTTTTGCTGTTAATCTGTGTACACACTGGGGTTTACTTAAATGATTATTGTGTGACATCTTACTAGCATGTGCGGTCCAATGATGCTGTAGAATCAAGTGAAACTGTATTGTATTGTTTGACCGGAGTTTTGGGAGCTCCTAATTTTTGCGATCAATAATATTATGTCTAAACCTTCAGTGTAATTATTTTCCTTCCTTTTCTCTAGAGTGTATGGGTGCATCGTGATGCAGGTCGGGGCTTCATATTGTGAGTACAGCAGGGTTGGTGACTCTTAAAGGCTTCCCTCCAGGAGATCCCAGAGGGAAGCCATAGATGCATGCAGGGGGCGGGGCTTAACAGTGTGCTTTATGCAAATCGTGTCATTAAACCCGCCCCTTGACTATCAATTACCCCTTTCGGGATTTCATAGGGATGGGGGTGGGGCTTGTTGACGTAATTTGCATCATCAACTTGTAAACTTGTAAACTTGTGTTGCCAGGCAGGGGGGCAGGACTTGAGGCCGAGGTTTGATGGAAACCACGAGCCTCAAGTCCCTTGCGGGAAATTTGCCGTCTCTCCCGAGATACCAGGAGAACTGCCTGAATTTCGGGAGTCTCCCAGACATTCGGGATAGTCGGCAACTATGGATTACAGTTTTTTAACATCGCAAGAAAAAAAATGCATTGTGTACCCAGCTATACTCTCAAACCATGCTGTTGACACAGCATAGGAACTTTTTGTTATATTGTAATGAACATGTTTATATTGATTTACATAGCTGTATATAAAGTGAGTATAGAGGGATATGTAATAATTCAGAATTATGTAATATTTACGGAAAAAGGATTAATTATAATAAAAACATTTTGTCAAATACTTACATATAAATATATTTACATAAATAATAAATAATTATGTGTCCCATAGCAACCATAGCAGATTATGCATTGATGGTAAGATAAGTAATATCTTACAGTAATAGTAATAGTAATATCTACAAATTAATATACATTAACAAGTGCTTAGCACAAGCATTAGCAACCAATAAAAGTTTACGTTGCTATGGTTTCCTATGTCTTAATCCATGAGTGGCTGTTGCAGCCCACACAATGAAATACTGTAGTCTGTCAGCTCTCAGCATGAAATTAGTATAGAAATGATATTTTTGTACTTTACAATAAAAAAACAACTACAAATGAATGTGATAATTTGGCAGCATCATAAATAATAAATATCACTGAAATGCTACTAAGCATGGCAATTCTTAATGAATAATAAAAAAAACACACTTTGTAACTCCCTCACTAATGAATATATGCTTTTTTTAGAGATGTTTAATATCATAACATAGTTCATTAGCTGAATCATCGTTATGTTCAATAACCAGGTAATTAGTTTAAAAATTATAGTTATTAAGCAATATTTGTCCGATGCCTTTCTGGAAAATATCATATCATCTATTTCATCTAAGTGAAATTTTCTACATGAAGCATTAATGTATTTGCTGGAGCTTAAAAGTGTAAACTGGGCATGGATCCAGAGTTTGAGAATAATAGCAAAAAACATGTGATAGGACGGATCCAGGTGTGGGTCCCCGCTACAAACAGCCCTATTTCCATAGGGCCGTTTTCTCCCATCCAGATTCGAACTGGCTGGGATATCGATTGCTTATGCCTTGATGAGGCATAGCAATCGATCCCTGGAGCACCAAACACAGTGCTCCGAAAGGTAAGGCTAAAAACTAACCCCAACCCTTCCCCTAAATTTGACCCCTAACACTCGCCTTAAATTGTCCTAACCCTCCCTTCGTCACAGCCTGACCCTAAGCTTCCCTTCTCCCTAGCCTGACCCTAACCCTCCATTCTTTATAGCCTAACCCTTTGACCCCCTTCCCCGCAGCCTGACGCTAAACCTCCCTATTATGGCCCTAACCCTAACCTTCCCTTCCTAAGAGTCTAACCCTAGCCCCCCCAACAATAAAAGTCCCCGGAGAGGTCTGTGGCAGGTGCATTGGCTCCGGCGAAAATGAATGGGTGAGTATGGCGATCGGCACACTCAGCCATTCATAAAAAATCAAATTCTAAAATGGCTGCCTATTCGAAATAGAGACAGCCAAAAAGGAACTTTTGGCTGTCTCTATTTCTAAAGGCAGCCCATCGGAGCAGGGACTCCCATCAGACGGATCCTACCCCCGTGTGCTTACCACACGCACAGAGCTCAGACAGTCGGCACAGAAGACGGTACTGAACTCCTCTGTCACTCCCCCATCTCATGCGGACTTTAGGTGACTTACACTGCCATAAGGCAGACTCATACGTACATAACCCCTTAATCCCACCCAGACTGTATCATTTAAATGCTCCCCCCGCCCACCTTAGGGTGTTTAGGCAGGTGCAGGGGATGCACCGCACTGTTGGACAGATCTCCAGACATACAGAACTAAGTTCCCTCCACCTGCAGATCCGTTGCGGAAGATTTGACACCTGGAGATCCATCGCGGAACATCTGACATGCTTACTGCCAGTCAGACAGCTGGATTCCGCATCTAGCATGGATACGGTCCCTAGTCTGGATAAACAATACACTATAATAGACCATAAGAAGGGCTTAGAAGCAATAAGATATTATTTGAATCAGTCCACACTAGACCACAATCTGATTGAGTTTTTAATAGAAGGTATCAGTTTCATTCTTTATAACAATTATTTTAGCTTTTATGGGGAATTTTACTTACAAATCTGCGAAACAGCCATGGGGACCAGGTTTGCCCCCTGTTATGCTAACTTATTTTTGGCATTTTGGGAGAATAACGTTATCCCAAATGGGGGGCACAACCTGGTCTCCTGGCACAGATATATAGATAATGTCCTTTTTATATGGAGGGGCTCGGAAATAGAACTTCAGGCCTTTTGTGAAATGCTTAATCTCAATGACTGTAATATTAGATTAACATTTGAGACCAGTGAGACATCAGTGAATTACCTGGATCTCAATATCTACATAGAGGATGATGTGTTAAAAACACAGAATTATATTAAAAGCACTGATACGAACTCATATATACCTATCATGAGCAACCATCATCCTCTATGGTTGAGAAATGTTCCAAAAAGTCAGTTTATGAGATTAAGAAGAAATTGTTCGGAGTTATCTTCTTTCAGTAAACATGCTGACATTATGAAGCCCCAGTTCCTCAATAAGGGATACGCTGAAGGAGATTTAGATAGGACAATTGGGGAGGTGATTAATATAGAGAGGGAATCTCTTTTAATACCCAAAATTAAATCTAACTCCATTGAGAGGGCAACATCCAACATACCGTTCATTAGTCAGTACACTAGCCAATGCAAAAAGGTTGAACAGGTCATAAAGAAACACTGGCATATCTTAAGAGAAGATATAGAGTTGGAAGAGCACATAGGAATCTATCCGAAGTTTATTTATAGAAAGGCCCCAAACCTTAAGAACTGTTTAGTTAAGAGTCAGTTTGAAAGTAACAAAACATGCTTGTCTAAAACTATCTCTAAGGGATTTTATAGATGTGGGGACTGCCATATGTGTAAAAATACAAAAGGAAAGAACAAAATAGAGAATTTTAAATCTACATCTAATCAACAAGAAATGGCCATAAAAGATTTTATGACATGCAATACGAAAAATTGTGTGTATGTCATGGGTTGCACATGTGGCCTCCAGTACATCGGACGCACCTCCAGACCCCTGAAGGTCAGATGGGCGGAGCATCTGCGGAATATCAGAAAGTGTATGGAGGAGCATTCGATGTCTTTACATTTTAAAAGGCATCATAAGAGTGAGACCAAAGATTTAATGTTTTTCAATGGATTGAAGAAGGGCAGTACACATTGGTGGAAACATGATGCAGGATCGAATCTGGCAAAAATTGAAATGGAATGCATTTTCAATTTTAATACTTTACACCCGCATGGACTTAACCAAGATTTTGAGATCAAATGGTTTTTATGAAATTTGCCTTATTAACAAGCTTTTCTATGTTTCAGAGAGGACACCTAATTCATGGAGGAGATACTTACCTACGACCATACCATCCTGGATGTGCCCGAACCCGTCCGATCTTGGAGGCTATACAGGTATGGGCTCGGTCAGTACCTGGATGGAAGACTTCCGGGGAAGACCAAGTGTTGTAGGTGAAGAGAATCCCGTCCTAGTAGGTATATAACTCTTATTGATTGAGGATAATGGGGGTGATTCAGAGATGCGATTGCGAAAAGATCGCAAATATACGCACCTTAGCTAAGATCTTAGCAGGTTACAGCCCACTGCATAAACAGTCACTCCCCTTGCAAACAGCGGCGGATCTTAAAGTTAGACCACCATTGACTAACCCTAACTCTGCGCTGTCATTTGAGATCTTAAGGGAAGTAGTAGCGGTTATTTAAGATCCTAAGTGTCAGCCCGCGCCCACTTTCGATTTCGATCGATTCAAACTTACGCTCTTAGCGAACTTACGCTAACCTAACCGCTACGTAGACGGCGTTGCACTATTACTACGCATGCGCAGTAATGCAAATTTTCTAAGATCCTAAATATACGCTCCTAAGTGCCATGGAAATTGTATCTCTGAATCAGCCCCAATGTTTTTAGATTTATTTTAGTTTCATCTTGGTTAAGGTCATATCCAATACAGGTCCGGGTGTATGTATTTGCCCTCTTCATTTTAATTTTAACTTATTTGTAATTTTAACTAATTTTGAATTATGTTATCCTACCCGCTGGGATGAGGAAGAATGGAAACCAGAGATGCCTATTTAGGATAGGGATGCCTTTGCAGCTCCGATCTGTTAGACATTAGAGGCCGCCTCCCTCACAGTTGAGGAGTTAGGAGATAAAGTTTTATATATATATATTTACATTTTTCTCATTTATTTTTATTTTTATATACATCACTGTGGTCACTGAGATCCATTTAACCCAACCCCATTACAGATAGGTAAACATTTGAATACCTTCTCACCCAATAGGACTATGCATCACCACGGGCTATGTCCTTTATTATATTGTTGATTATATTTAATCTATTTATGTATTTATTTATTTATTTATCTGCATTTTTAGAGGTCATTTATAAATTGTCAATTTAGCACTCTCTGTTTATGAATATATTTGTTAGAGATAATAGTTAGATAATAGTTAGGAATATGTAGATTTTAAAGTCAGCCATTTATTTATGCAGCACGTTGTTAGATATTTATTATGTATACACTTAATAGCACTTTACTATATTGGTTAGTGAGATTCCCATATCAGTATGGTTTTAATATAGGTCTAATGGAGCATTTGCACTTTTAGGTATTTATTATCAGCACTGTTTAATTATAAGGTATTAATATATGCACTTATTAGCACTTTTGAAGAATAATGCGGTACCGATTGTTAAAGGTAAGGGAAGAATTCCCAATTATGCGGTGAGATCATCCTCATGTAGTTTATGTAGTTTGTGAAGCGGCATACAGTGTCCAAGGTTTAAAACAACCACACTTAGGACCCAGCGGCGGAGCATCAGCCGTTTAGACTAGGATATAAGGAGGACTCAGTGCACAGATGACTACTTTTGAAAAAGGGCAGAGCCCGAAATGCGTCACATGTCAGCCGTTACCAGGAACTCCGGATCTCCAGTCACCGTCTCCTGCCTCCCACGTGTACGATCGCGTTGTTACCTATCCCGCCGCCTGTTAGGACGTTCCGGCGGTTGTTGTTACACACGGACCATCATTCCTCCTGGGACCTTAGGGGTACGAACACTGTTGTCTGATTTTGGAGCCCTGTTCTTGATGTATTTGTTTGTATTTTTATCCCTGTAAATTTATTTATCTTATACCTACTGGAGTTGGAGTAGTGTTTACATCTCCATTGATGTTATTCAGCGTATTATTATATTTGACTCCATTTTGATCTTGTTTTCCTCTCACTCTTATGCTTTTTATGTATGGATACCTGAGAGGAGGATCTTTATCTACTTATGAATACCCATTGAATACCACTGATTCTCTCTAGAACTATTCATTGAACTCCACGCACACTGACAGTGAGATTAGGCGCTTTTAAAGTGGTAGTCATTTTTATATTCTGGATAAACAATGATGCAATGTGAAGAGTGCACTTTTTTCTTTTCTTCTTTTTGCATTAAACGCTAAATCAGTCTTTCTTAATCAATCTTTACTTCATATCTTTCATCCCTCATGTAGCTTTCGCCATCACAGTGCTCTTTTCCTGACAGCGCTGCTTCCGTTGTGATTTCGAGGCTCAGTGCTGTGAGTTTAGCTCTTCTCCTCTTGCTCACTAAGTGGATTGCCATCTGAAGATGTTGATCCTTGCTTTACCCTATGGGGCTTACAATGACAGTTCCATTGTCCGCATATACTGCATGGATGAGAGTCCGTCCACCATGCACTGAAGTGTCTGGAGTTGGAGAAGAGGCTTGTCGTGGGTCACCGGTTTTAGTAACTTAGGAAAGTACATAAGCCAGGACTGTGGCGATCAAATGACAGCACTGGCTCCTTTGTAACGTCTATGTTCTAAGTATTTTACTAAACATTACTCTTTTATAGACCAGGAGATAAAATATGGGTTGTTAGCCTGCATAATGGATCACTAAGTCCTGAGATTTAAACTGTAAGATATGAAATATTAAATAGTTTTTACAGAAAATATCCTTTAAATAAAGTCATAGCTGAATGCATATAGTTATTGGCTTGTTAGGGTTCCCTCGACAATAATTAAACATTAATAATGTCTGGCTCCAACCTAACAGGTATTATTCAGCCATTGATCAATGTCAAACTGATTGGCCATCAATACACTGATAAGGAGCATTTGAGGGCAGGATAAATCTAGTAAGTACCTAATGACAGTGAAATCTAATGTGTCAAACAAGTAGAAGGGTCCTATACCATCAACAATTTATACTACTGTTATTATAAAAGTTATTAAACAACCCTGGGCCCCAAATAATTGAACACCATTACTACAAAAAATAAAGTCCATTTAGCCTGAAAGCAATTTATTCAATATAGAGAAAGCAGCAAATATCAATCATTCACATGTCTGTTGCTCCAGGTTACCAGAACAATGCTTACAGCAGCACAGGGATCATAAACTACCAACGACTGACTGTGGCATTCACAACAAGCATTCAAGAAATAACAACACAGACAACATTGTGGCATTTAAAGGGGGCATAGATTTATTAAATCATAAGATTAATTAGACTATTAATTTAGTGGATACAAGAGTGGCACTGATAGCTGGTGGGGAGTCAGCTACAAGGAGGCAAATCGGAAATGGAGGACAGGAACCCCTGTCCTTGGCGTTCTGGAGGTAATGGTCATCTTAAGAGCACAACCCCTGTCATAAGCGCACCCCGGGGAGAACCGGGGAGGCAACCAGGAACCAGCCAGCATAGCTTCCTGCTTCAGCTCGAAGGGGTGTGTCTTTCCTGCACTAAAACCTAATGCCCTGAACCTATGTTGCTAACAATCCCACTGCTACTGCCAACCTATGCCCCATCTGAAGAGAAATAAACAGAACAAAATTAACAACAAACACAACTAAAAAGGG
>WWET01001690.1:55352-69702 GCA_011038615.1 Limnodynastes dumerilii
GTGGCACCCCAGGGAGTTGCGGCACACAGTTTGGGAACCACTGGTCTAGGGGGTTCAGTTCTGGCAGATCCGGCAATGATGCAATCAACACTGTAATGTATCACTAGCAAAATCGTTAAAACAAGCATAGTAAAAATAATAATAATTACCTTCCATTGTCTTTCCTCTGCTCTGTCCACGCTCTCTACTCCACTCTATCCCAACTCTCTCTCTCCTCCACTCATTGGGCTCTGTTTACAAAGGTCTGTTCACTTCATTTTGATGCAATAATGGCTGTTTTCATGTAAAAATAGCCATTATCGCATCAAAATGAAGTGAACTATATTTCCATTCATGGATCACCGTGAAAAACTGCTGATTCCTTGCCGATCAATGGTAACTCCACACGTAATCACACACAATTATATATAATATATTTTCCAACTGGAATCACTAATAGTATTCCTCAAAATATATGAACATGGATCACTAATTATACCAGTTGGCAAAAAAATGGAGTTCAAACTTGCAGATAGATATATGTTTTAAATTATATATTGTATGTTTTTCTTATTGTATTTGCTGTCATTAGAGTGTGCCTGGATCTATTGTGACATTAATTTGACATTTTTCCTGCTTTATGTTCTTTACATGATACTGTGCAGCTGTTGCTACCTCTGTTTTTATCGTCGTTAGTTTATTTTTGTCAATTTCCATATATAACCATGACACATGCAATAGCATACTCTGCAAATAATGTCACCCCATCTATTGTACCAACTAGCATACTGCTGTAAAAAAATAATGAAAAAACATCTCATTACTCCTGTGTAGTGCTCCTGCCATCTCTATGGTGCTAGGAAATCTCATTTTTTTTAAGCAGGTTTAAAGCAACACGGTCATATATCTTCCTACAACAATAACACATACATAGAAAGGCCTCATAACAAAGGACCATATCCAGATCTAATAACGTCAGCCGATTTATGCAAGCTGTTTGCGAAAGCTGGACTGTGAGAGCGTTCTGCACATGAGTGCATCAGATGTTACGCATCAGAACCCTGAACGTACAGAATTGCAGTTTAGAGTCCCGTATGTTAGGGCGTGAGAGCCCTCCGTATGTTTGAGTATAACATGTTCTGCATGTATGGTGAAACTTAAGGCAGGGTTATGGAGATGGAAGTCAGCTAAAATCCGTCCGTGAGAGGGGAGTGTCTTGGGAGTGCTCTAGCCTCTTGCGTGCGGTCTTAAGCAACTCCATGCAAGTTTCTCTTCTGCACACCCTCCCCGGCTCTTTTCAATCCCTCCCTATACCCACTCGTCTTAAAAAAGTCTGAGACTACGGGCCTGATCCAGACCTGCGAACGTCAGGCCACTTACACACGCAAAGTGCAAAGTGCATTAACTGGAGGGCGCATGTTCCCCCCAGATGTTACGCTAGGGTTACTATAGTAACAGTAGCGTAGAAAAATTTGTGTACAAATGGACTGTGCTTCCCCTCCGCCCGCTAAAGTGGTCAAGGTGAAGCATGCTAAGTATACAGTGTGAGAGGGAGCTCCCATAATTTTGCGGATCAGCGGTCGTACGGACTGCTGATCCGCACAGTGGACTTAAGGCAGGCTTATAAAGCCCGCATGAGAGAGGGAAGTGACAGGGGGCGTGCAATCCCCTCTCTCTCTCAGACAGACAGACAGATCCCCGCACGTATGGAAAGCGTGTGGGGGTCTGGAACCAACCCTACGTTATTGAATGCTATGTAGCGTGCGTAGTCAGTATGAACACACATGCACAGTAGTGTTTTTCCTAAATATACGCACATAAGAAGCACCAGCATCTTAGGTGTGAATTTGGTCTTGGAACAGGAAATAAGCTATTATAATATAAACGTGATACATTACATGAATAGGTCACATACATACATACATACATACATACATACATACATTGCAGTTGTAAAGTTGGGCAGTGGACAGCGAATGTAAAGGTGCACACTATAATAGGGACTCTCACTGTGTAGCGTTAGGACCTCGTACAGAAGAAAAACCTTGGAAGTGTCAGGTTCTGTAGCTTATAATATACAATATGTGTAACTGTGTATAACTAGTATGTCTGCATTATTTTATTTCACAGATAGAATAACAGGTTAGATGCTGGGGGATGGAGTGTGCTGGGGCATTGTCTTTCCTTTGTTCCTGTATAATATAAATGATGCTTTTAGGTTGATAATTGCAAGGATGGTAACTTCCTCCATAATATATTTAAGTAAAGTCAGAGAACCTTTGTAAAGTGCAGTGTTTTTATGGTACAACAGTATCTGTTCTGGAATCAGCTGCTAGCTAGGCATTAAAGTTGCCACTAATGAAGATAGCCAAGAAAGTGCCACCCCTGCAGCGCCTGCATGTCATTGATGTGAAGTTTAACCTTTAGACAGCAGGTTGAGGCTTTATTAAAACAGCTGTGCTTTGCACTGACAGCCAGTTCCCCTGGGCAGCACAGGATGTATGATACTAATATGTGCTGCTAATTGCAGATGCTCATCTTACTGTGAGAGCTGAGGTCTGTAAGGAATCCAGTCATCTCCCTGCAAACAGCACACAAGACGTAACAAGCCAACAGCATCTGGGGAGCCAGCTACAAGCACTTCAATAAATATGTGACAAATGCATGACACTTGTGTTCCTTTCAAGCTTAATGTGCAGGGTAAATCTTGCATAGTGAACAATCCAAAGGTATACTGTAAATGCTCATTATGCCCATTGCCCAGAGCACATCAGTAGTAAAGGCCCAGGTATCTCATCAGGTGTTTTTGTTTATATTGTTGTTGTTTTTTATTGGGGGTTTTGCTCATACACATAAACATAAAAGAGACGGCAGATAAGAGCCACATGGCTTATCCAGTGTCCCCAGATTATTTGTTTCTTATTTTTACACCATACTGAACCTAGACCCTATTTGACCCTCAGGGCCAGATTTACTAAGCTGTGGGTTTGGAAAAGTGGAGATGTTGCCCATAGCAACCAATCAGATTTTAGCTGACATTCTCTAGTATGTAAAAATAAGTGAGAGCTAGAATCTGATTGGTTGCTATAGGCAACATCTCCACTTTTCCAAACCTGCAGCTTAGTAAATCTGGCCCTCCATCTAGTTTAAGATTTTGGTTCTTGATACGTAGATTGTGTATATGTGATCTTTTAGACCGCATATATGCAATCTACGTATCGAAACTATACGCAGATTAGGTACAATAGCTACTACGCATGCGCAGTAGCTATTGTTCATTGAATTACGTCCGTCTATGGAAGATGGACGTAGTTCTGGATCCGGCCCAATGTCTATATTATAAATTAATAGTCAGCATAAAACTCATCAGACATGATTCTAAAATGTAATCCAATAAAACCTTATAATAAAGGTGCCAGGCAGTATATATAATTCAAATTAATAGTCTCAACTGTAATATTCCATATGGTGTTTCATATACTTTCCGTCCTCCAAACTGATAGATTCCAACACACAGAAAAATAAAAAAATAAAAAAAAGTAGAAAAGAAGATTGTGTATTATTGCACAAAAAGGAAATGTAATATTGTACATAAAACACATGTGCACATTAAACTATACATAAAGGACCAGATTCACAGATCCGTATTTCTTACGTGTGCGTTTTTACACACACATGTAGCAAGGCAACAGCCGTGACACTCCCCTAGCCCGGACGGGTTTTCGGTGACATACACCTCCATAGGGTACCCTTAACTTATGTGTTACTTACATACTTGCGTATTTATCTAACCGCACCCTCAAAAGCTCCTTTAAATGCTTCCCCCTGCCCTCTTTCACATAACTTCTACCGATTTTTATACCGATAAAGACCACGCCCCTTTATACCGATAAAAACCACGTACATATGTCCCTAAGTGCGATTCACGAGTCTGTGCCTAAAGTACTTACGTGCGTAAATACTACGTAATTTGCATGGAAAAGTTACTATGCATGCAAAGTTAATCCGCTCCTAAAAATACGCACACAATCCGTTGCAAATACATATGTGTGAATACGGTCCAATAATACTATCTGGATCTCACTCGGATCTAACATGGATCTGTCCGCACCTAACTCACTCGTATCTGTGAATACAGTCAATTAGCACTAGAATGTACAGAATCAGAAACTTCCGTTCTTGGGGTCCCACAACCAACAGAAGAGTCTATAGAAGCAAGAGGGTTCATTTCCGCCATATATTCCGCCCACCAGAACCACCTGATTAAAGGAGAAGTAGCGCTAGTAGAATATGGGGCATCTAAAGTCTCCATATTGTAATTCAAATCTATTTAAGCTATAATCTTATCAATGGAAGGCGGAAGGGGAGATTTCCAGGCTTGACCGATAGACATTTTCGCTGCCAAGAGAATATGGCCCAGGACATTCTTTATCCTTTGAGACATCAGAAGGGTAGTGGTTCAGGAGAGAAAACTCCGGAATGAGCCTAATCCACTTTACATATGTCAGTAGCTTTTTGGGAGACCTGATTCCAAAACGGTTGGATGCGAGGACAGGATCAAAAAATGTGGAATATATCTGTAAGCTCTCCACTTGGTGATATATCCACCTTTTTTTAAATCTATTTTTTGAAACATGCAATCTTGTTTATCACAAGCTATATCACACCTCTCTGCCTATCTGCCTATACACAACTAAATGCCTGTTAAACCAAACTCATTTTCAATATGACTGGTATACCTCTCACCCTATTTGCATGTACATTACACGTTTCCAAGCTGTACTTATTTTCAGTAGTACCTATCCAGAGTTGCTATTGGATGCATTTTCAATAGCTTGCATGCGTTTCTGGGAGTTGATTCAAAGCTGCATTTGAACGTATTCTGCACTGAGCATGTGCAGAACAGTCGGGCGCAACTACATACCCATCTACCTGTGCTCAATTCCATGCTAGAGCAATGTGGTGTTTCACAGTATTGAAATAAGAAAGTGGGCGGTTTAGTGCTTCTGCCAGACTCACTAGCAGCCCCGATTCCCTGCACTTCCTCCAAACTCCTCCACCAGCTCAGGGTAAGATGGAGGACATATGCAAGAATTAAATGGCCCTATTTGTATTAAAAAGCATTACCTCGACTTCCGGTTCCGGCGGCCATGTAAGCGGTCGCAGCTGCACATCGCTCTGCCGCCCTGACCCGACTCCTGCTTCATACCTGCTATTTTTCTCTGCATTTGGGGTCCTTTTCCCATCCCCACCCTTCACCTGTCTTGTCCTGCAGCCGATGGACCGGTTCCTTTCGCCGCAGATGGCTTCCCGCTCGCAGAGACACAGAATGGATGCACAGAAGCAGACAGCTAAAATGGCGCCCGCAACTAAGACCACGGTGACAGAGACTCCTGCTCCTGTGATGTCAGACACTGAAGCTCCCTCCGTGGCCCTCTCTCCCTTGCCTCCTGCCCCTCATGAGCCTATTACCTATGAAGATATAGTGAGAGCAATCAACGCCACTATGGGTCCCCTCTTACAGGCACAGGCTACTAAACTCACGTAGGCCATGCATCATCTCGGAGAGCAGCTGCAGTAGATCTCACATAGAGTATTAGAAGTAGAACACAGAACAGGTCAACTGTTTGAAGATGTAGCTGCCCTTAAAAAAAGCATACACCACATGGAGAAGGATAACACTTTATTATGGGCCAAGATGGATGACCGTCGTAACAATCTGCGGGTGATCGGGCTACCGGAGTCACTAATAGGCTCAGCCCTACTGGAATTCCTGACCCATACTTTCCCCAGGTTACTGGATGTCCAGGAGATCTGTAAAGACTTAATTATTGAACGAGCTCATCGCCTGGGAGCCCTTTGTGACGACTTGACCAGCCGACCTCGTCCGGTGATTTTACGGAGCCTTAATTACATCCATAAAACAGCTCTATGGGCTGCCAGCAGGAAGAAGCCTAACCTATCGTGGGAAGGAAATAAGTTGTGTGTCTTTCAAGACTACTCTGCAGATGTCTCTAGAGCCCGCAGAGAATTCTCTGAAATCTGTACCATGTTGGTGAAAAGAGAGCAGCGTTTTGCTCTCCTCTACCCGGCCCGCCTACGGATCTTTTCTGGAGACAGCTATAAAGATTTCTCATCTGTTACAGACGCCAAAGCCTACCTAGCGGATGTGCATCTGACCTCCACTTGAACGTCTCCTATCATCGCCCATGACATTCTTCTGTCAGATATTTCTCTGGAACTGTCTGAACTCCCCTTCTCAACTATCAAATATAGTTCGGCTGATCCTTGGACACTGCAGTACCAGTTATAAGTCGTATTCATTGTCTAAATAATGTTCAACAATCCCTTGAGATATCGGGTATGGGGGGTACATAATATCTGAATATGACCCATATACATTAATATTTTGTGGGGGTTGGGGAGGGGTGGCGTAGAGCAAGCTGCCTAGTTGTTTGTTAGTTTTATTTACTCCGGAAGGTGAAGTATAAGAAAGCACAAGCTTAGATAGTGGGAGACTTTTCTCTCTTCCCTCTATCTGGCATAACTGTTATCTGTCTTGCCAGTTCGCAAATGGTTTTGCAGGTTCTTTATGTTTTAATGTTTATTTGTTCATTTTGTATTTTTTTTAACAACGACCACCATTGCCTTACTACCCAATCACACCGCTCATCCTTTGTAAGATCTACTATTCTACAAGTGTATTTTCTTCTTGGATCGCTCACCTTCATTTTAAATGTCCATGGCCTCCATTAGAATTGGCACCTGGAACGTGGGAGGTATCCACTCACCGATAAAGCGCAAAAGGGTACTTTCTTATTTGAAACGGCTAAAATTGGATGTCATTTACATACAAGAATCCCACCTTTTAGACAAAGAAGCAACCAAGCTAAGCACACAAGGTTTTCGGGTACTGGCCTCTGCTCCCTACTCCACTAAAGCCAGAGGAGTACTAATACTTGTACATAGGGGTTTACCAGTTGAAATCCATTATCAAATAATTGATAGCGCAGTCAGATACCTCATATTAGTGGTTACCTTAAATAGAAAACAATTCGTCTTGTGTACTATCTATGCCCCAAATGTATATAATCGGACATTCTTTCTAAGCCTACTACATATACTTTATAAACATACAGACGCTGCACTAATTATTGGGGGAGACCTAAATCTCCTTGCTTCCAGGATTTTGGATAAACAATTTCCTTCTAGAGGAACAGTGCGACAACCTAAATTGGGGGTTGGGCAATTTGCTAGGGAACTGGGAACGGTAGACCTCTGGAGGGTGAGACACCCGGCGGAGCGACAGTTTTCCTGCTTATCTGCTGCGTTTGGATCCCTCTCCAGATTAGACTACCTATTAGTGTCTGACTCCTTGTTACCAATGGTCTCGAAGGTGGAGATGGAACCGATAATCATCTTGGACCACGCCGTGGTCTGGGCACAAATTGAGGTGGAGGCAACTGGAAACTCACCGAGGATATGGTGCTTTCCGTCATACTTAACTAACTCACTATCCTTCAGGAATAGGCTACAGGCGATCTGGTATGAATATTATGAAAGCAACAAAATTCACATCACTGACTCACACCTGTTTTGGCAAGCGTTCAAATCAGTGGCCAGGGGAGCCATTATCTCCTATGCTGCTAAACGTAGGAAAGAGTTAGATAAAAATTATCTGGAGGCCAGACAATCTTTAACCAGCGCTTATCAATCTTTCCTGACAAACCCAACTGACTCTACTTTGTGGTTATATCATAATAGCAAAATACATTTTGAAAGGGTCCTGACCCGTCTAGCTGATCTCTCAATTGCACATAAAAATTTTGCATTCTACAAATGGGGTAATAGACCCGGTCGACTGATGTCTAATTTGCTCAGGGGAGCCAATGCGTCAACATATATTGCCGCGCTGCGGGATTAGATGGGTTAATTGGTTCACCAAAACACAGATATAGTAAACACTCTACAGCACTTCTATGAGAATTTATACATGCAGGAACCCATTGATATTTCTAATAAACATACTTTTTGGAGCAATGTGGTTGTCCCTGGTATTACCCCACAACAAGCCACGTCATTAATTGCCCCAATCTCATTAATAGAAGTCAAGGAAGCTATTAAATCTCTTAAACCCCTCAAAGCCCCTGGCCCGGACGGTTTCTCCGGAGAATTCTATAAGATCCTTTCTGAAGAAATAGCTCCTCACTTACAATCACTTTTTAATTCCATACTGCAGACCAAGAGTATACCAGCTTATTTTAATGCAGCATTTATAAGGGTGATCCCGAAGCCCGGCAGCTCCTACCGCCCAATTTCCCTCCTTAACGTGGATTACAAGCTTTTCACGAATATCCTGGCTGAACGCCTGAAGCTTATACTCCCCAGCATTATCCACTGCGACCAAACGGGCTTCATCATGGGACAACACTCTGTGGTCAATATAAGGACAGTGCTTACAGTGGTCCAACATCTCGAAACCAATGATACTGGGGCCCTCAGTCTTATCCTCTCCCATGACGCCGAGAAGGCCTTCGACATGATAACCTGGGACCACTTATGGGAATCGCTTTCCCGTTTCGGTTTCCCGGAGGCCTTCTCGGAAGTCTTGTATTCTCTCTATAAAGCCCCATATACACAAGTAGTATGTAATGGTTCCCTCTCAACTCCCTTCCAAATCGAGAGGGGGACACGTCAGGGGTGTCCTCTCTCTCCCCTACCATTTGCGTTGGCTATAGAGTCGCTCACAATCGCACTTCGTCAAATGCCCAATTTTCATGGTGTTGCGGTGGGCGGCGTCGAGGCCAAACTCGCGCTGTTCGCCGATGATATGATGCTCTTGGTCTCGCACCCTGATGAATCCATTCCAGCCATCACTCAGATAATTCAGTTGTTGTGTACATTTGCAGGCTACAAGATAAATTTTGGAAAATCAGAGGTTCTTTATCTCTCGGAGCCTAAACACTTATATAGTCAATGCAAAGCCCTTGAACAATTCAGAGTAGCTGACAACAAAATTAAATATCTGGGGGTTCAGATTACATCTAAAATTCAGTCCCTTTATAAGGCAAATTATACACCAGCTATACTATCCATGGCAGATTCTATCCAGAAATGGAGCTCTCTCCCCCTTTCCACACTTGGTAGAGTTGCCCTACTTAAATCTGTATTGCTCCCCAGAATAACTTATCTTATACAGATGCTGCCGATCTCTCTTACTAGATTAGATATTGACAAGTGTATGAGGTTGCTGATCCGCTTTGTGTGGAACAATAAGAAAGCCAGGATTGCTAGACAGCGCTTGCAGCTTAAACGCCGGGAGGGCGGTTTGGGATTCCCTGATCTCAAATCCTTCACACATGGCTCGGCCTTTCGGTATATTACTGACTGGATTTTTAATAGACAGCGGTACACTAATAAAGCACTGGACTATCAAGCCCTTCTCCTGGGCCGCTTTACTGCACCTGTTTTGCGACGCTTACTTTTCTTGGAAGATGGTAAATAAGAAGTGTGGGAGCTCTCACAAATTCTCACAGTTCTCCATGTTTTGGGGTAACCCTATGTTTGAACCGGGTTTGCAGAATGTCACTTTTAATACATGGAGGGAGAAGGGTATTAGTGCTATCAGAGACATATTTGATCTGGGGGGAGTAATTCGTTCCTTCCAATACCTTAAGGAAAAATTCCACATTCCCAGCCAGCATTTATTTATGTATCTCCAGGCTCGTCATTTTGCGCAACAATCACTATCAGAATTGCGTAATGCCCCAAAATCTTTCAATTCCCTCATGACCTTCTTAGAAACCCATCCTTTCCATATCCGATATGTCTCAGATCAGCTCTCAAATATGGACCATTTAACTTTATGGAGGCGTCCGGCTCTGGCCTGGTCGTCAGACTTGGAGGAAACGGTAAATCCTGACAATCTCCTTGATCATTTTGAATCCACATTAAAAGTCCTGGGCTCGGCACTGCTCCAGGAAGTACACTTCAAAACAGTGCACAGAGTGTATATATCCCAAGCCCAGAGACATCACATGACTACCGAGGAATCGGGACGTTGCCCCAAGTGTCGATTCTGGCGAGCCACTCTGATACATAACCTCTGGGAGTGTGGCAAAATCCGTAAATTCTGGGGGAAAGTTTTGGGATTCATCAAATCTATCTTTTCCTTCCAGGTCCCCTTAGACCCCTTCGCCATGTTATGGGCAAATTTTGACAGATGGCTACCCATTCCGGGAGTCAAAAATGCCATTCCCCTACTAACAGTTATTGTAACTGTAGCGAAAAAAGTCATCTTGCAAAATTGGATGGGCAGAGCCCCCCCCCTTTCTCAGTGCGGTTAAAACCCTAATGTTGACGACCCTATACGCGGAAAGGAGAGCCACACTCCCAAACGTTGAGAAGGGAGTACTACGCTTCCATAGGAAATGGGGACCATACATTGATTTTCTCCCTGAACAAGTCAGAACACATATTTTAGCCTTATTCGAATCCACTACATGGTTTATGTATAGGAATCTCCCTGATAGCTGGCCCCCATCGCAGGGTTCCACATAAACTAAAAATGGGCTTTGAGGACCCTGGAACTCAGTATATTTATAGCCCTAGGAGTTCTCGACGCACGAGTGCCCACAAAATAACGGTTGATTGGTGAGGTGGTTATTTCTATCTATATATTATTTTTTACTAATGTTGCTGTTCTATGCCTTTTGAAGGTTATAATTACTCTTTACTCTTTATGGTCGTTAAGGTGTGATTGGCCCTATGTTTATCCATACCTCTGTTGAGCATGTTTTGTTTTATATGGTGGTGCTATAAGAATCATTACACAGCTATAAATTGCTTTGTCATGTCTGTTATCCACTCAAATTGGGAAATGTGATGTATACTTGGCCAGGTGGGCCCGACAGATGTACACTTTTTTTTTTAGTCATGAAACTGCAGTATGCTACAAAATTCTGGGTCACAGAGAGGCAGAATCAAGAAAGAATGAATCAAGCTCTCGTTTCATGTAATCCTTCAGGTTCTCCAGATGTTTGTCTAGTAGTTTAATGACTGCTATATAGTGGGGAAGGTTTGAATGGCTTCAACTAACTGCCCGTGTCCCTTCAGCAAAAGGCTTAAACATGTTACTTAAGGTAATACCTCTTCCAATCCAGTGTAATCCTGTGTAGCTGGTGATAGCTTGTTGCTGTTCCTCAAGTCACTGAAGCATATAGAAGGGCGAATTCCATATTGTTACTACATCTTGTTACAGTACTTTAGAACTCTCCATAGTCTTATGTACTTAGAATTCTTCTGTATAGTGACCACTCAAATCATGCCTTCTTTTTCAGAACACTCCAGAAGACTAGAATGTACAAGAGTTTGTGGAGCAGTAATGTTAACATCTTAAAAGGTAGCAGTTCAAAAAGGAAGGATCTCTATAGTAAACATCAATATGGAATTCCACAGGTCTCACAATGAGAATGGTACACCCTTGTGTTATATTTTATTTATCTAAATATGAGTTGGGTGCATTTTAAATGGCACTGTTAAACAAAAAAACGTTTACCTTTTTCCTTTTACTTAATAAAGGTGACTAAGGGCCAGATTCTAAGCTACATACGCTAGCGTATTTACACTAGCCGATGGCGTAAAATTGGCGATTTATATGTACTGCGCATGCGCACAGCAGATGTTACGCTACGTAACTCTGATTGTACGTACCTTCAGCGTAAATACGAACGAGAGGCCGTGTCTTCCATAGGACACCCGGAATTGCACTGTGTAGGCGGAGGGAGGTATGTAAATCGTACAGTATGGCCCGGGTTAGCCCGTACCACAATGCCTTACGTGCGTCAGTACTTACGCTCTGAAAAGTTAAGGTAGGGTTTTGCAAGCGTAAAACAAGTAAATTGCATACGAGCATAGTACTTACGATAGCGTAAATACGCTATGCCAACGAGCGTAAATACAACTTAGGTCTGGATCTACCCCTAAATAACTACTTGTTATATCTTTTAGAAAAGCTGCTGGTCTACAAAGAAAAAAATTTGTTGATATTGTGTAGAGAGCTTTCAGGACAACAGATATGCAACTACAAGTTCATGTTCCTAGGACTGAAATCTTCAATCCACCTAGCAACGCCCATCAGAAGATACCACCATTTTTCTTTATTCCTATAGTTAGTACAACCCTTGCGTATGAGGGTTAACCCAGAGTTTTAGAGTAAAGCTGGTTACACACTGGTGGTTTTTCTAACGACTATCGTTCAGATTGCATGATAAATGACAGTTTTAACCAACAACTTACCAGTGTGTACAACCCAATGATGTTTCAGAATTGTCTGAAACAACATCTGATTGGATTTTTAGCAGCACCTAATTTTTATGATGAACAATGACCCAATGTCTTCTGCATTTATCAGTGCCTATACTATCCCAACCTGTCAGCAACGATACTACTACAAGCATGACAGAGACAGGATGGACACAGATTAGGTAGGATCGGCACAGAAAAGGCTTATGGGAAGGACCACCGTCCGATCCAATGTTGAACCATTTAAGTGTACACAGTAAACAGATGAGTTTAAGAGTAAAACAGGTGTAAATGTACATCTACGTTAAACCATGGTGAATTGCAGGGGAGCTAAAATTGAACTCTGCAAACAAAATTAGAATTGGGAGGTCAATTGATCAAACTTTGTCTGCAGTAACCAAAAGCTAAGTATTTTCCCTGTAAGCCAAAAAATTAAATTAATTTATCATGCGCCTGCAATTCAACATGGTTATGCTTAAGTGTATATTTCAATATGTGTTTGTGAGTACTCTCAAAGGGGTAGATCCAGACCGAAGTTGTTTTTACGTTTGTTCGCGTAGCGTATTTACGCTATCGTACGTACTATGCACTCCCCTTGCTCGTATGTACTTTACTCGATTTACGTTTGCCAAACCCTACCTTACCTACCCTACCCTACCTATTCCAAGCGTAAGTACTGACGTATATAATGCATTGACATACATAACGGCCTAACCCGGCCCCTTACTGTACGATTTAAATGCCTCTCTCTGCCTACAAAGCGTATTTCTGTTTGCCGTATGGAAGACATGCCCTTTCGTTCGTGTTTACGCTGAAGTTACGTACGATCAGAGCTACGTTGGGTAACATCTGACGCGCGCATGCACAGTATATACAAATTGGTGATTTTACGTCAGCGGCTAGCGTAAAAATGCTAGAGTGCTATGAGTTTAACATAAGCCAAGTTCAGAGTAATCAGTATAGGTTAAAATACACTTACTAGATGTTGTTAGTTAATTAGATTTTGGGCCGGATCCAGAACTACGTCCGTCTTCCATAGACGGACGTAATTCAATAAACAGTAGCTACTGCGCATGCGTAGTAGCTATTGTACGTAATCTGCGTATCGTCTTGATACATAGATTGCGTATATGCGGTCTAAAAGACCTCGTATACGCAATCTATGTATCGAAACGAAACGTATAATAGCTACTACGCATGCGCAGTAGCTACTGTTTATTGAATTACGTCCGTCTATGGAAGATGGACGTAGTTCTGGATCCGGCCCTTTGTTAGTAAATAGCCAGTGAATATTGGTATTGTACGTGTATGGCCCAACATAATTCCAATAAATTGTTGTAATTTATACTAAACAAGTGCAAACCAGATTTTATTTTCTTATTTACTAAAACGAATCCCTCACGTAACACATTTGACAAGTTTAATCACATAAATATATTTCACAGCATCTCATGGTCATTATCATATTCACATGATCATTTCAATTGAAGTCTAAGTCACTGGTATGATATAACACCTTTTTAATTTGTGTGACTTCTGTGATAGCTTTAATATCTGTAGGGAGGAGAGATATAGATGAGCCAAAAACAAAAACAAGCTTTTCTAACAAATTAATATAAATATATTAAAGCAGATAGATTTCTTCTTTATATGATTCAATTTATATATTTAGGAAACTGAGTTTGGGCCATTAATAATAATAAATGTGCATATCACATATAAAATACTTTAATAAAGACTCATATTACATACAGAATTTCTCTACGCAGTACAGAAATAAAAACCAGGAAGCATAATGGTACCATGACTGACCATGCCTTTACCTGCTACCAATAAATTATTTCTGTTACCTAGGAGATAACAAGTCACTATAACTTTTAAATCCCAGATGCATTAAATTAATGATGAGATTCAGGTTCTGACTTCCATATAAAAAATAATATATATAATACTCAAAATGGAAATTGCTCAGATCCAATTATAGGTTAGTGCAGACAGGAGCATGAAAGGCAGGGGTAATCTGCTAGGAACATAAAGCTATATGCAACATATAGCAACATATAGATGT
>WWET01001690.1:71339-94709 GCA_011038615.1 Limnodynastes dumerilii
ATGAGGAGCCTGGGGAAGAGAGCTGGAACACTCACTGTGAGGAAGACTTTGAGGTTGGGTAAGGGCTCTAGGCCATTTTAATTAGCTAAGAGACTAGGCCCTGTTTGTTTAGTTAGCAGGTGCTATGGTCTGCTTAGTTCACAAGCACTAGGCCCTATTGGATAGGAGGGCTTTGGGCCCTGGTAGGGCAATAGTGGCCATGAATCCCTGATATTTGACAGAAGAAGTGAGGACATGATAGTGGCTAGAGGTGCTAGGGGCAATGGGCCGGATCCCGAACTACGTCCGTCTTCCATAGACGGACATAGTTCAATAAATAGTAGTTACTGCGCAGTTATGGAAGACGGACGTAGTTCTGGATCCGGCCCAATATTAGTAGAGACCACACACGGCGGACCTTCCGAAGATTAGGGTTGTCAATGGTAGGTGAACCTGGTTGCACAGGTAGAGTTTCCACCTCACTCACCAGAATTTCATGGCAAAAAGAGGGTGTATAAGGCTGCAGCCAGTGATGACATGGATCTCTCGCTCATAGCGTTTCTTGGATTCACCATTATCTCCCTATCGGACACTGGGTTAATTTTTATTTTTAATTTTTTGCAGGCCCACAAACTCTGGGAGGGAATAGCGTGACCTATCAGGATCAGAAAGAAACCTTGGCTGGGTGTGGGGTTGTTTCTCACCAGTTACAAAAAGTCAGTCTATAGGACCATTCTCTCACAGACAGTTCCGAACTGGCCGAGAAATCGATTGCTTCTGCCACGAAGAAGCAAAGGAATCGATCCCCGAAATACCGAACACGTGCTGCAAATGGTAAGTTTTCACAACTCTGATAGGTAAGATTTTACCCTAATGGATAGAGTAATTCTTACCCTAACCCTTCCTTTCTATTACCCTAACCCTCCCTACCCCACAGCCTGCACCTAACCCTCCCTTCCCTGCAGCCTGATCCAAACCCTAACCCTCCCCTTTCACAGCCCCCTTCACTCCTTCCCTCCCTTTATCACGTCCCTCAGAATGCAAGCTGCCGCAACTGTAATTGTGCTCAGATATGAATGGGGCACTATTGCATGCATTTTATTTCTGAGTATGCGCATTGTAAAATCAGGCAGAGATACGCTATGTAAGCTGGCGAATGCTCACGTCTAGATCAGCCCCAGTGTCACTGTAATGAGGAGTAGTTTATTTCTACATGATTTGTTGTTTGAAAGGTACAGCAATAACTAAAGAAAGAACACAATAAAACATAAACAGGATTATATCTGCTACAGTTTTATATAGCACATAAAAGGAAATGAAACTACACACATAGAAAAATACTCCAAGCAGTCAAACAGTATTAAGTGCATCCACCCCCACAAATCACTTAATATCTCAGTGAAAAGGGGGAATGACAACTTACTGAACATGTGTTCCGGGCATCTGTTTCCATGGGAACGTATCATTTGATTTACCATAACTACACAAAAAAAACTGCATGGCCTTTGCACTAGTAAAACATACTGTGGTGTGCAATGCATCAAATGTTGGCACCTGCTTACTGGCTGTCAGTGGCAATAATGTCTGCATAGTGACTACTCCACAATAAAATCTTACATTTATCTGAGGCTCTGGGATATTTTTCATGGCAAGTATATAAAAATAACATCTGCAAAAGGTAATATTTCCAGTAGTACAAAAATTATTTTTTTATTGAACTGATTTTAAAACTAATAACTCATAGTGTGATTTTCTAATTGGCTTGAAATGTATTTGGCTTACATTTTTTATATACTACTGAGAGCAAACCACATCAGAATCTTTCATCTAAGTGGTATTCACAGTTGTCAGATGTGCAACTTACTGTTTATCAATGTTGTTTGAGACAAAGCTCATCTATTCATTTAATATGATTTTTTTCCTTATGTTATGTTAGTAAACGTTAATATTTGAAATATCCTATTATTACCATATTTACCATAATACTTTTGTGCATGAACTGACTTACTGAGGTATCATACTTATTGGGCCGTATGCAGAACTTTTTGCAACGTAGATTGCGTATACGCGGTCTTAAAGACCGGGTATACGGAATCCACGTTGCAAAAAGTAACGTAGATTACGTAACTAGTGTGCTGGCACTGGATCTGCAGTAACTTTAGGTCCTGCGGCAATCGCATACAGTCAAGCTGAATAGCCACAATTGTACATGGCTGGGTATGTGCAATGGGAAAGTTTGCATCCAGGCAGAGAACCAGACCAAACCCAAAGTGCTATCATTTATTTAGCACAAGATATAACAAGGAAGTTCATAGAGGCATTTCTCCTTCTAACCTACAGAAGCGTCATGATCAAATTGCGGGCAGTTTCTAGGCAACAGAAAACTCCTTTTATTATCATGTATATTATTCATCTCAGTAATATACAGGCCGTTGATATATGTTAATGTCAAATACTGCCTTAATTTGCTCTTTAAATTAAATAGTAACTTTAAACTATCCACAACTGTCAGCACAGCCTGCGATGTGTCTTTTGCTGAATCAGACAGCACACTTCTAGCAATATGTCTTCATGTGTCTCTGTAAATTACATTTACCATATAATTTGATCTGTGTATTTTTTTCACATTACACTGCTAGATGTTTGCATAAATTATACACGGGGGCTTAACTAGACAAGTCGCAAACCTCTGCAAAATGGTCAAGTGTAGGAGGAAGCATTAATGATGGTTATCCTTTATTATATATAGTGCCAGCAGGATTTCCAGGCCTATAGATTCATAAAAACATAGAAATGACTGCAGATAAGAGCCATCAGGCCCATCCAGTCTGCCCAGTTGGTTATTAAAACTATACTGACCCTAAACCCTATTTACCCTCAATTGAAAAGTTTGAGATTTAGGATACCCTTATATTTATCCTATTGCTGTTTAAACTGTTCTACTGTGTTAGCCTCAACCACCTCAGATGGGAGACTATTCCGCTTATCTATCACCCTTTCAGTGAAGTCATTTTTCCGCACATTTCCTCTGAATCTACCACCCTCCAGTTTATATTCATGCCCTCGTGTTCTATTACACCTCTTTCTTTGAAAAATGCCCCTTCCTCTAGCCGGTCACAACCCTTGATATATTTGAAAGCCGCTATCATATCCCCCCTCTCCCTTCTCTTCTCCAAGCTATACATGTTTAGTTCCTCTAGCCTTTCTTGGTATGAGCCGTTCTTGGTATGTTTTGTGACACAGGCCATGGACCATTTTAGTTGCTCTCCTTTGCACAGTCTCTAATGTATTTTTGTCTTTCTGGAGATATGGCCTCCAGAACTGACACAGTATTCTAGATGAGGGCGTACCAATGATTTATAAAGGGGCATCACTACTTCTCTCTTTCTGCTACTAATTCCTCTCCCTATGCAACCAAGCATCTGACTTGCCTTTCTCATTGCTTTGTTCCATTGATTGGCTACCTTCAAGTTACTGGAAATAATGACTCCTAGATCCCTTTCCTCCACGGTAGATTCTAATGTAATGCCATTAAGGAAATATTGAGCCAATTGTGTGTGTGTGTTACAGATATAATAGTATATTGTGTTACTGGTAATGGCAGTGTTGCTGGGCATTCTTATCCTGTGTGTGTGTTACAGATAGAATGGTATAGTGTGTTACTGGTAATGGCAGTGTTGCTGGACATTCTCTATCCTGTGTGTGTGTTACAGATATAATAGTATATTGTGTTACTGGTAATGGCAGTGTTGCTGGACATTCTCTATCCTGTGTGTGTGTTACATATAGAATGGTATAGTGTGTTACTGGTAATAGCAGTGTAGCTGGGCATTCTCTATCCTGTGTGTGTGTTACAGATAGAATGGTATAGTGTGTTACTGGGTAATGGCAGTGTTGCTGGATATTCTCTATCCTGTGTGTGTGTTACAGATAGAATGGTATAGTGTGTTACTGGGTAATGGCAGTGTTGCTGGATATTCTCTATCCTGTGTGTGTGTTACAGATAGAATGGTATAGTGTGTTACTGGGTAATGGCAGTGTTGCTGGATATTCTCTATCCTGTGTGTGTGTTACAGATAGAATGGTATAGTGTGTTACTGGGTAATGGCAGTGTTGCTGGATATTCTCTATCCTGTGTGTGTGTTACAGATAGAATGGTATAGTGTGTTACTGGGTAATGGCAGTGTTGCTGGATATTCTCTATCCTGTGTGTGTGTTACAGATAGAATGGTATAGTGTGTTACTGGGTAATGGCAGTGTTGCTGGATATTCTCTATCCTGTGTGTGTGTTACAGATAGAATGGTATAGTGTGTTACTGGGTAATGGCAGTGTTGCTGGATATTCTCTATCCTGTGTGTGTGTTACAGATAGAATGGTATAGTGTGTTACTGGGTAATGGCAGTGTTGCTGGATATTCTCTATCCTGTGTGTGTGTTACAGATAGAATGGTATAGTGTGTTACTGGGTAATGGCAGTGTTGCTGGATATTCTCTATCCTGTGTGTGTGTTACAGATAGAATGGTATAGTGTGTTACTGGGTAATGGCAGTGTTGCTGGATATTCTCTATCCTGTGTGTGTGTTACAGATAGAATGGTATAGTGTGTTACTGGGTAATGGCAGTGTTGCTGGATATTCTCTATCCTGTGTGTGTGTTACAGATAGAATGGTATAGTGTGTTACTGGGTAATGGCAGTGTTGCTGGATATTCTCTATCCTGTGTGTGTGTTACAGATAGAATGGTATAGTGTGTTACTGGGTAATGGCAGTGTTGCTGGATATTCTCTATCCTGTGTGTGTGTTACAGATAGAATGGTATAGTGTGTTACTGGGTAATGGCAGTGTTGCTGGATATTCTCTATCCTGTGTGTGTGTTACAGATAGAATGGTATAGTGTGTTACTGGGTAATGGCAGTGTTGCTGGATATTCTCTATCCTGTGTGTGTGTTACAGATAGAATGGTATAGTGTGTTACTGGGTAATGGCAGTGTTGCTGGATATTCTCTATCCTGTGTGTGTGTTACAGATAGAATGGTATAGTGTGTTACTGGGTAATGGCAGTGTTGCTGGATATTCTCTATCCTGTGTGTGTGTTACAGATAGAATGGTATAGTGTGTTACTGGGTAATGGCAGTGTTGCTGGATATTCTCTATCCTGTGTGTGTGTTACAGATAGAATGGTATAGTGTGTTACTGGGTAATGGCAGTGTTGCTGGATATTCTCTATCCTGTGTGTGTGTTACAGATAGAATGGTATAGTGTGTTACTGGGTAATGGCAGTGTTGCTGGATATTCTCTATCCTGTGTGTGTGTTACAGATAGAATGGTATAGTGTGTTACTGGGTAATGGCAGTGTTGCTGGATATTCTCTATCCTGTGTGTGTGTTACAGATAGAATGGTATAGTGTGTTACTGGGTAATGGCAGTGTTGCTGGATATTCTCTATCCTGTGTGTGTGTTACAGATAGAATGGTATAGTGTGTTACTGGGTAATGGCAGTGTTGCTGGATATTCTCTATCCTGTGTGTGTGTTACAGATAGAATGGTATAGTGTGTTACTGGGTAATGGCAGTGTTGCTGGATATTCTCTATCCTGTGTGTGTGTTACAGATAGAATGGTATAGTGTGTTACTGGGTAATGGCAGTGTTGCTGGATATTCTCTATCCTGTGTGTGTGTTACAGATAGAATGGTATAGTGTGTTACTGGGTAATGGCAGTGTTGCTGGATATTCTCTATCCTGTGTGTGTGTTACAGATAGAATGGTATAGTGTGTTACTGGGTAATGGCAGTGTTGCTGGATATTCTCTATCCTGTGTGTGTGTTACAGATAGAATGGTATAGTGTGTTACTGGGTAATGGCAGTGTTGCTGGATATTCTCTATCCTGTGTGTGTGTTACAGATAGAAGGATGGCCAGTCTTATATTTGTTATTATGGTACATAGATTGTGTTGTATTAAAAGGTGGCTGTGTCCTGCCATCAATAATTTATAATAATTTATAGACAAATGCTAGAGTGGGAGGTAAATAGTGTGTTAGAGAAGTTTATGTGTAGGTAGGGACCTATCTGAATGAGGTAACCTTGCAGACGGGCAATCACATTTTCATTAAAATGTGCACTAAGATCTGTTTATAATTGTAAAGCTTTGATTGCTTAAAAAACTAAAACAATATTTCACAATATTAACAGTATTTCTCTCTTTACCTAAATAGTTATTATGCCATTTTGACTCAAATATAAAAAAAATTGAACTGCTTGGTAATTATTTAGTTTTAGGGGTGCCTTGAAAAAATATGGAGACCCTAAGTGTGCCTTGAACTGAGAAAGTTTGGGAACCACTATCCTAAGGGCTATACCATTCACTCTATACTGTAATTTCCAAAACTCTTAGAAGAAGTACAGGAATCAGCACAATGTATATTATGGTAGCTAGTGGCTGTCAAAACGTTAAGGTGTCCTTATTGGAGGTCTTGAGATACAAAAAACGGGTTAATCGCACCAGTTCATAAACATGAGGAGACCCCTTGGTAGATTGTACTATCTGGCAGGTAATAAACGTGAAACAAAACAACCACTTTTATAAAGAAAACAAAAGATATGGATAAAGGTGGCGCTGAATATAAGTACAGCAGCTGTATGGGGTGTTATGCCTCCACCCCCAACTTTAAAACTTAAAGTAGAGAACAAAAAGAAAATTTGGTACAGCGCTCATATTAACTGTGATTATTATTACTTTATAATTTAAAAAACCTTTTTTAAATAAGCGCTGTACCAAATTTTCTTCACTTTTATAAAGACTAGACATTACAACCCGCCAGAGCTACCTTTAGTTGCACTTATCCTGTGAGTTATAGAAAGAATCCTGCAGTTCAAAATGCCAGAGAGATTTTCTGGCAAAAGTTACAATGTGTAAAATATCCAACATCCCTGTGGTACACCTGATATTAGTCAAATCCATAAGTATCAAAAAGCATCCCATTAAAAGTACAACAATATTCAGCAACACTTGAACAGTCAATAATATAAAGATATTCATCCACCAGCCAGCGTCTGTTATCCGGTTTGATGCACCTCCCTTGGTGTCTGGATGTCTGCACACCAGAATACTCTGTCCTCATGGGGCTGTTCCTGCACCGGGTCTAGCAGATTTATGGGCACGCTTCGCCTATTCCTAGGCTGGAATCTGTCCCTACACTCAGAACCACCACTGTGTAGTCTCCGACACACATATCGCAAGGCTTCGTCAAGCAGAACATTATACAGGTGCATTCAGCTGGGTTAATAACTGATCCTTCAGCCAATAGTATAAGAGATAATCAATAAGTATAAAATAAGTATAAGTTTATAAAAGATAGAATAAGTATAAAAGATCATCCTTAAGATAAAGGTAGAAATAAAACTACTTCTGTTATCTGTCCTATTTTCACTGTATACACTAGTGATTAAGGGCCTTATCCAGACCTATGCCGATGCGCTGTGCTTAGTAAAGCACAGCGTATCGGTGTGCACTCTGCCCGACACTCCCCCTGTGCGAGCGTATTTTCCCTCGTCTACGCGTGCGAGCGTATTTCCCCTCGCTTACACAGGCTGAAGGCTACCCTAACTTCAGCCGGCCTAAGCAAGGGAAAATACACTTACACAGGAGCGTATGCCCGCTAACCCCTCCCTCCCTCATTAAACTAACTCCCCCCGCCCACCTACACTAACGTGGGGGACGGCCCCTTCAGAGTTACTACGGCGCTGCTACGGACGCCCAATCAACAATCAGGCGTTGCCGTAGCTACCTCGGGCAACATCTGCGTGGCGCATGCACAGATCGGCTTTTAAGCCGATCTTACGCTGCTTGCTGCCGTCTTAATGCCAGCCAGCGTAGGTCTGGATCAGGCCCTAAGACACCAGGGGCCAGATTTACTAAGCTGCGAGAAAGGAGAAACGGAGATGTTGCCCAAAGCAACTAATCAGATTTTAGCTGAGATTTTCTAGTATGTAATAAGAAAGCGAGAGCTAGAATCTGATCGGTTGCTATGGGCAACATCTCTACTTTTCCCTTCCCGCAGCTTAGTAAATCTGGCCCCATAACTAGTGATATCTCCAGCGGGAAATATATTTCCTAATGGGGAGGGTGGGAAGCCACCACTAGTGAGGAGGGCATCTCAGGAGGTTCTCTTAGGGTAAATACAATGTTACCCATACTGTATACTGGCATGAGAACATTGAGAACATTGGGCTGGATCTTGACCTATGGGCACCTTACGGACGCCCAAGGTCAGCACGGCTGACACCATAGCGGGAAGTGCATGCCCCGCTGTCGGTAGTAAATCTGTCCACATAGCTGATCATAGCGGGATTTCGCCTAATTAGCATGTCTAGCTCCGCCTTTACGGCTGAGATACGACAAGCGCAATGGGTAGGGGAAGCCCTTTTTTTGTAAGAGCTGGGTTACGTAACGTATGTTACGTACACTGACCCTTACGGCATCGTAAGAAGTTTGTGCGCATGCGCACAACCTTCGAAACAGGGGAATTACGTACGACATGTATGTAATTCCCCTGTTGGCCGTAGCCCAGGATCTGGGCCATTGTCACTTGTCTTTGTTTCACAATAGACTGTCATTAAGATTTAATCCTAGTCACTATTGTATAGTAGACATTATTTTATATCCCAGATGAATTGACCAGTTATGGGACATCAATTACCAGAACTGAGACCAGAGCCCTCTATTTAACCCCTAGGTTACCACTGTATTCTCAATATTCCAGTGTCAAAACCCCATAAACAATATATATGTAGATAACATAAGAAAGGAAAGCACACAGAAGGAAGGGGTAACTTACCCTTATTGAACCTACACACAGGGGGCCAGATCCAGAACAATGCTTGTGAGCGAATTTACGAGTGGCGGAGGCGTAAAATCGCCTTTTGGTAAGTACTGCGCATGCGCACCATAGAAAATACGCTCAGTAACGTAGCGTAATTGTGAACGTATGGGCCATTCACGTATGTGTCACGTAAATACTTACGTGTGGGCGTGCCAATTTTACGTGAGTCCAAAATACGTCTGAAATACGTTAAGTAGGCGGGGGTTTGTATTTAAAGTGTACAGTATGGGCGTGCTTAGCTGCGTAAATACGTGTTGCCCATACGTACGTGTGCGGATCACTGCGGTTACGTTGGCAAAAGTTAAGGTAGGGTTTGAAAAGCGTATCTTGACAAAATACGTACATTCAAGGGGTGTGCCTAGGGGAGTGTATAGAAGGTACGCACACGAAAATACGCTACGCGAGTAAACGTACGGCAAACGTAGCTCTGGATCTACCCCAGGGTTTATAATAGTGATATTATAGATTTCAAGGTGTTCCACTGTGATTATCTAAATGAGTGTCCATGTTGCCATATTGCCAATAATAAAAAAAGATCCATCTAAGTTCTTTTTGTAACAAGACACAATTAGAATCTCCTCTTCTTTGGCCCTTTTGCAGTTTCCCTAGAGAGTAATGGCTCTAAGCCCCTTAGGTTTGACCTTGTGTGTTCTCATAAAGTGCCTGGTAACTGGTGTGAATGGTTTCAGTTTAAGACTATCCGATTTATTATTAATTATTTAATTCAGATGTTCCATCGATCTAATTTTGGGATTGTTTTGCCCATGTAGCATGAGCTGAATATGCCTTTAAGTGTTTGGGGTTTTTTTGCTTTTTTATGTAAAGTATTATATATTGTATGTGTTTTGCCTTACAGTCAGAGCATTAATAGGACTTCTTGGGCATTACCTGGTGCAGCTATACTCCATAATAAATGAAAGTCTCTTTTGAAGCTTATGAATATGGGGTTAGAAAATATATTGTAGGATTTAAAGGCCTGGAACAGACTCCACAACAAACAGCATTAAGGGCTTACCATAAACAGGAATAAACAGAGCACTGTTCCTACAAAGAGTGGGACAGATATAGCATTCAGTAAAGAAGAACGGATGAGGTTTGTCTGTATATATGCAGAGTCTTAAAACTGACAAAAGTGTATTTTTCTGGGACAATTAGAAGTGTATAAATTATCTTATGCCCATAGGGCAGAACATAATACTGGTGTCTACAATAGTAGAGCATTTAAAGCATTCTACGTTTATGGAAGCACCTGCCAAAATTCTTCTCACAGCACAGGAAAAGCTACTATTACTACACAGTGCCACCAACTGGATGAGTACATGTAGGAACATCATGCAGTATACAATGGATACATATGTACATACCCTCCAACGTGACCCATTCCGTTAGGTACAAAATACCCTGCTCCTCACTTTCCAACTGTCAGTTACTATGGTAACCACCTTTGTTGAAGAGGCAAATCGTTTTTTAAATATCAGTTAATTCATTTAAACCAGGTGAGTGACAGTTGTAAGCACAGGAGCGGATTCAATTGTACCTAATGGAATGGGTCATTTTGGAGGGTCTGTATGTATAAGGTGAGGTCATTTACAAAGTGCGAGCTATGTGGGCATTTTACACTAGTGCCTCTTAGGATGTAATAAAGTGGTCAAGATTTACAATATAAGAACAGAGCCAGGGTCATTCTAATGCATTGATGTCTGAGCAAAACATTCCGATAGATCTGTAAGGGGCGAGTCTTGACAGGGGAGGGGGCACTCAGAGTCTGAGTTTTGAGCATTGGTATATAAATAACCTGCCAGTTTAGTGCTGTCTTCTGCCATGCACAGCCCCTACTACCCCACCCCCACCAACAGAAAACAGTGCTAAGCAGTGTCTGATGCTTACAATGTAGTTAGAAACAGCTGTCATTGCCGGAGTGTCTTCCATGGGTGAAGGATTGGCGGTTGCCATAGTCCCCTACTCCTCCGGTCCCTGTAGCAGCTGCACCTTCTCTGCACCCACGGTAGCTACACCACTGCCACTAACCATACATTCCCATTGTAACCACTCCAACATTTCTGAATGCATGGAAATTAAGTGGCACGGCAGTCTGGAGCTACACACTACAAAGCAGATCCAGACCTCCGCACACCCATACTGTAAAAATCTTGAAATCTTGGCCTGTCCAGTTGGGCAGATGTAGTGTACGGCAGTGTTCCCCAACCTCAGTCCTCAGGGACCAATAACAGTCCATATTTTCTAGGTTTCCTTAAAGAATCACAAGTGATAGAATGAGCAGCACCTCTGGAGACAGTTAGTAATGAACACACCTGTGCTCCAGCAGTGAGACCTGGAAAACATGCACTGTTAGTGGTCCATGAGGACTGAGGTTGAGGAACACTGGTATACGGGACTGAGTTCCATTCAATAGGAGATCCGCTGCATAACATCTGGCAGGTGCAGGCGCAATTCCCTCCAGACACCATGACTTACACACCCAATGGGCCTGAGCCATTTCGTAAGTATAAAAGCACCCTTTAGTACTTACTGTGCATGCGCACGGCCGATGTTATGCAAAGAAACACTGAGCGTATGGGCCTTGAGCGTACCAGCTTCGTAACAATGCAAGAAGGGACGTGCCAAACATATGAACCCCGTAATCGAGGGCGGGGTGAGGCATTTAAATCACACAGTATGGGCGTGCTAGGCATCGTAACTACGCAAAGGAGCCTACGGATGCCCGCGGTTACGCTCAGAAAAGTTAGGGTAGGGTTTGGTCAGCATAAGTCGGCTTAAATACGGACGACCGAGGGGAGTACCTATGGGAGTGCTTCTTAGGTACGCTGGCGTAAATATGCTACGCACAAGGGAGTTTCATGAGCGTAAGTCTGGATCAGTAATTTAGGTGTCAGACAGAAGTCTGGATCTGGTCCTAAGACATTAAAAGGGAAGACTGACTAAGAGGGAACACCCACTTAGGAGCTCATCTCAGATCCCTTGTCAGACGTGTGACTGCTCTTAATTCTGGATGGGTCAGTATCAGTTACCACAGATATATATGTATGCAAACAGCCACAAACTAACTCAATAGTACAGTGGTTTAGCAAAAAGGATACACACTGGATCATACCATTTATAGGGAAACTACGGCGACAGCGATAGTTCAAAACAACCAATGTCTTTCTCTCAGGACAAATGTTGCTGAAAGGCAGGATAATAATAGACTGGGGGCCATTAAAGGATGTTTGGAAACATTCAATAACAGTTAAGTGTTTCTTATAATGGATGTTCTTCTGCATTGATGTTATGTCAGCTATGTGTGGTATTAATGGGGCACAGAGCACTGTGGACATATCAGACCAGATTCATAGCTCTGTGACTCCTATGTCTGCACAAAGTTCTGTAACTAAGCATGAAGGAGGGGAGTGAACACCCATCCCTCCTCTCCTTCTTACGGAGATCTGGACATTTAAGTGTCCACAACCCTACCTTGTGTCCCCTGATGAAGCCAATCCATTTGGTGAAACGCGTTGGGTATATATATACACTGACACACTTTTTGTCAAAATATTTTATTTATCAATAAAAGATTATCTTGCTTACTACTGACAAGCCTCTTCATCCATACTTGTCGGGACAAAAAAGCGGCACTCGCCAGTATCCAGGGCATCCCCCGCCAGGGATCCCCCGGCATCACCGCATCACACCACACAGTGAGAAAAGCCGCAACCCAACATCCCGGTATTAGAGGAGCCCAGCGGCATAAGAGTGCCCAGCAGTACGTGGAAATTCAGCCTCCGTAGCCAGTAAGAGCATTGCAAGAAACGCCAGCCAAAGGAAAACAGCATCCCCCGAGAGACGCAGCCAGCATCAAGATTCCCCAACTCCACAGCAACCAGACGCTGTGACACACGAGGGAAACCCCGGCCTCCCCAAGACCAGACGCTGTGACGTAGAAGGGACTCCAGGAAGGAAGCGCACCTGCAGCCGGCAGGTGCAGAAGGTCTCCAAGGCAGAGCTAACAAACCACCGGGCTACCAGCTGTATCACAACACTCGGTATACGCTAAGAAGTCAAGAGACGAGCAGGGTGAGTGCATTGCCTACTACCCATTACTCTTCTTGGAACGTACTACCCTATGTTTCTTCCCCTTCTCTCTCTCTCTCTTGCCTCCTGTCGACACCGAGTTGCACCAGCCTCCACCAGCGCAGTTAACCGCCGCTATCTCCTCGTTTGTACTACCAGTCTCCTTGCTCCAACTAGTCTAGTGACTTGACTCTTTGTCTACAGCAGGACTGTTGGCATCCCTCCACTACCCCTCTTACCACCCTATATCTGTGCCTCATCTACCATATACCTCCAGCTAGGTACCTCCACACACCTCACCTCAATCCTCCAGGACCTGTAATCCACCCCATACCCAAACAAATAACTGGCCCTATACTATATCCTGGGTCCTATCCTCTCCCCTTTTTTTTTCCCATCCACCCACTACTACATACCGACCTTTTGGATCATTTTACCCATTTCCCCTGTCTCCCAGAGAGACACATAACCTTCTCCTCTTCGGAGAAGTATACCCTACCTCTCTACATATCAGTACCTAATCTGTTCCAACACAGCAGAGTAGCGCTGACTCCATTTACCTTCTCCCTATACACCACAGTATTCCTTCTTGGGGGATTTTTGAGGCCCCCATAGGTAAATAGAGCAGCACCTGCCACTACCTCTACCATTCAACTGTTTCTCATGTCCTGTGCATGTGCAGTGTTTCTCATGTCCTGTGCATGTGCAGTGTTTCTCATGTCCTGTGCATGTGCAGTGTTTCTCATGTCCTGTGCATGTGCAGTGTTTCTCATGTCCTGTGCATGTGCAGTGTTTCTCATGTCCTGTGCATGTGCAGTGTTTCTCATGTCCTGTGCATGTGCAGTGTTTCTCATGTCCTGTGCATGTGCAGTGTTTCTCATGTCCTGTGCATGTGCAGTGTTTCTCATGTCCTGTGCATGTGCAGTGTTTCTCATGTCCTGTGCATGTGCAGTGTTTCTCATGTCCTGTGCATGTGCAGTGTTTCTCATGTCCTGTGCATGTGCAGTGTTTCTCATGTCCTGTGCATGTGCAGTGTTTCTCATGTCCTGTGCATGTGCAGTGTTTCTCATGTCCTGTGCATGTGCAGTGTTTCTCATGTCCTGTGCATGTGCAGTGTTTCTCATGTCCTGTGCATGTGCAGTGTTTCTCATGTCCTGTGCATGTGCAGTGTTTCTCATGTCCTGTGCATGTGCAGTGTTTCTCATGTCCTGTGCATGTGCAGTGTTTCTCATGTCCTGTGCATGTGCAGTGTTTCTCATGTCCTGTGCATGTGCAGTGTTTCTCATGTCCTGTGCATGTGCAGTGTTTCTCATGTCCTGTGCATGTGCAGTGTTTCTCATGTCCTGTGCATGTGCAGTGTTTCTCATGTCCTGTGCATGTGCAGTGTTTCTCATGTCCTGTGCATGTGCAGTGTTTCTCATGTCCTGTGCATGTGCAGTGTTTCTCATGTCCTGTGCATGTGCAGTGTTTCTCATGTCCTGTGCATGTGCAGTGTTTCTCATGTCCTGTGCATGTGCAGTGTTTCTCATGTCCTGTGCATGTGCAGTGTTTCTCATGTCCTGTGCATGTGCAGTGTTTCTCATGTCCTGTGCATGTGCAGTGTTTCTCATGTCCTGTGCATGTGCAGTGTTTCTCATGTCCTGTGCATGTGCAGTGTTTCTCATGTCCTGTGCATGTGCAGTGTTTCTCATGTCCTGTGCATGTGCAGTGTTTCTCATGTCCTGTGCATGTGCAGTGTTTCTCATGTCCTGTGCATGTGCAGTGTTTCTCATGTCCTGTGCATGTGCAGTGTTTCTCATGTCCTGTGCATGTGCAGTGTTTCTCATGTCCTGTGCATGTGCAGTGTTTCTCATGTCCTGTGCATGTGCAGTGTTTCTCATGTCCTGTGCATGTGCAGTGTTTCTCATGTCCTGTGCATGTGCAGTGTTTCTCATGTCCTGTGCATGTGCAGTGTTTCTCATGTCCTGTGCATGTGCAGTGTTTCTCATGTCCTGTGCATGTGCAGTGTTTCTCATGTCCTGTGCATGTGCAGTGTTTCTCATGTCCTGTGCATGTGCAGTGTTTCTCATGTCCTGTGCATGTGCAGTGTTTCTCATGTCCTGTGCATGTGCAGTGTTTCTCATGTCCTGTGCATGTGCAGTGTTTCTCATGTCCTGTGCATGTGCAGTGTTTCTCATGTCCTGTGCATGTGCAGTGTTTCTCATGTCCTGTGCATGTGCAGTGTTTCTCATGTCCTGTGCATGTGCAGTGTTTCTCATGTCCTGTGCATGTGCAGTGTTTCTCATGTCCTGTGCATGTGCAGTGTTTCTCATGTCCTGTGCATGTGCAGTGTTTCTCATGTCCTGTGCATGTGCAGTGTTTCTCATGTCCTGTGCATGTGCAGTGTTTCTCATGTCCTGTGCATGTGCAGTGTTTCTCATGTCCTGTGCATGTGCAGTGTTTCTCATGTCCTGTGCATGTGCAGTGTTTCTCATGTCCTGTGCATGTGCAGTGTTTCTCATGTCCTGTGCATGTGCAGTGTTTCTCATGTCCTGTGCATGTGCAGTGTTTCTCATGTCCTGTGCATGTGCAGTGTTTCTCATGTCCTGTGCATGTGCAGTGTTTCTCATGTCCTGTGCATGTGCAGTGTTTCTCATGTCCTGTGCATGTGCAGTGTTTCTCATGTCCTGTGCATGTGCAGTGTTTCTCATGTCCTGTGCATGTGCAGTGTTTCTCATGTCCTGTGCATGTGCAGTGTTTCTCATGTCCTGTGCATGTGCAGTGTTTCTCATGTCCTGTGCATGTGCAGTGTTTCTCATGTCCTGTGCATGTGCAGTGTTTCTCATGTCCTGTGCATGTGCAGTGTTTCTCATGTCCTGTGCATGTGCAGTGTTTCTCATGTCCTGTGCATGTGCAGTGTTTCTCATGTCCTGTGCATGTGCAGTGTTTCTCATGTCCTGTGCATGTGCAGTGTTTCTCATGTCCTGTGCATGTGCAGTGTTTCTCATGTCCTGTGCATGTGCAGTGTTTCTCATGTCCTGTGCATGTGCAGTGTTTCTCATGTCCTGTGCATGTGCAGTGTTTCTCATGTCCTGTGCATGTGCAGTGTTTCTCATGTCCTGTGCATGTGCAGTGTTTCTCATGTCCTGTGCATGTGCAGTGTTTCTCATGTCCTGTGCATGTGCAGTGTTTCTCATGTCCTGTGCATGTGCAGTGTTTCTCATGTCCTGTGCATGTGCAGTGTTTCTCATGTCCTGTGCATGTGCAGTGTTTCTCATGTCCTGTGCATGTGCAGTGTTTCTCATGTCCTGTGCATGTGCAGTGTTTCTCATGTCCTGTGCATGTGCAGTGTTTCTCATGTCCTGTGCATGTGCAGTGTTTCTCATGTCCTGTGCATGTGCAGTGTTTCTCATGTCCTGTGCATGTGCAGTGTTTCTCATGTCCTGTGCATGTGCAGTGTTTCTCATGTCCTGTGCATGTGCAGTGTTTCTCATGTCCTGTGCATGTGCAGTGTTTCTCATGTCCTGTGCATGTGCAGTGTTTCTCATGTCCTGTGCATGTGCAGTGTTTCTCATGTCCTGTGCATGTGCAGTGTTTCTCATGTCCTGTGCATGTGCAGTGTTTCTCATGTCCTGTGCATGTGCAGTGTTTCTCATGTCCTGTGCATGTGCAGTGTTTCTCATGTCCTGTGCATGTGCAGTGTTTCTCATGTCCTGTGCATGTGCAGTGTTTCTCATGTCCTGTGCATGTGCAGTGTTTCTCATGTCCTGTGCATGTGCAGTGTTTCTCATGTCCTGTGCATGTGCAGTGTTTCTCATGTCCTGTGCATGTGCAGTGTTTCTCATGTCCTGTGCATGTGCAGTGTTTCTCATGTCCTGTGCATGTGCAGTGTTTCTCATGTCCTGTGCATGTGCAGTGTTTCTCATGTCCTGTGCATGTGCAGTGTTTCTCATGTCCTGTGCATGTGCAGTGTTTCTCATGTCCTGTGCATGTGCAGTGTTTCTCATGTCCTGTGCATGTGCAGTGTTTCTCATGTCCTGTGCATGTGCAGTGTTTCTCATGTCCTGTGCATGTGCAGTGTTTCTCATGTCCTGTGCATGTGCAGTGTTTCTCATGTCCTGTGCATGTGCAGTGTTTCTCATGTCCTGTGCATGTGCAGTGTTTCTCATGTCCTGTGCATGTGCAGTGTTTCTCATGTCCTGTGCATGTGCAGTGTTTCTCATGTCCTGTGCATGTGCAGTGTTTCTCATGTCCTGTGCATGTGCAGTGTTTCTCATGTCCTGTGCATGTGCAGTGTTTCTCATGTCCTGTGCATGTGCAGTGTTTCTCATGTCCTGTGCATGTGCAGTGTTTCTCATGTCCTGTGCATGTGCAGTGTTTCTCATGTCCTGTGCATGTGCAGTGTTTCTCATGTCCTGTGCATGTGCAGTGTTTCTCATGTCCTGTGCATGTGCAGTGTTTCTCATGTCCTGTGCATGTGCAGTGTTTCTCATGTCCTGTGCATGTGCAGTGTTTCTCATGTCCTGTGCATGTGCAGTGTTTCTCATGTCCTGTGCATGTGCAGTGTTTCTCATGTCCTGTGCATGTGCAGTGTTTCTCATGTCCTGTGCATGTGCAGTGTTTCTCATGTCCTGTGCATGTGCAGTGTTTCTCATGTCCTGTGCATGTGCAGTGTTTCTCATGTCCTGTGCATGTGCAGTGTTTCTCATGTCCTGTGCATGTGCAGTGTTTCTCATGTCCTGTGCATGTGCAGTGTTTCTCATGTCCTGTGCATGTGCAGTGTTTCTCATGTCCTGTGCATGTGCAGTGTTTCTCATGTCCTGTGCATGTGCAGTGTTTCTCATGTCCTGTGCATGTGCAGTGTTTCTCATGTCCTGTGCATGTGCAGTGTTTCTCATGTCCTGTGCATGTGCAGTGTTTCTCATGTCCTGTGCATGTGCAGTGTTTCTCATGTCCTGTGCATGTGCAGTGTTTCTCATGTCCTGTGCATGTGCAGTGTTTCTCATGTCCTGTGCATGTGCAGTGTTTCTCATGTCCTGTGCATGTGCAGTGTTTCTCATGTCCTGTGCATGTGCAGTGTTTCTCATGTCCTGTGCATGTGCAGTGTTTCTCATGTCCTGTGCATGTGCAGTGTTTCTCATGTCCTGTGCATGTGCAGTGTTTCTCATGTCCTGTGCATGTGCAGTGTTTCTCATGTCCTGTGCATGTGCAGTGTTTCTCATGTCCTGTGCATGTGCAGTGTTTCTCATGTCCTGTGCATGTGCAGTGTTTCTCATGTCCTGTGCATGTGCAGTGTTTCTCATGTCCTGTGCATGTGCAGTGTTTCTCATGTCCTGTGCATGTGCAGTGTTTCTCATGTCCTGTGCATGTGCAGTGTTTCTCATGTCCTGTGCATGTGCAGTGTTTCTCATGTCCTGTGCATGTGCAGTGTTTCTCATGTCCTGTGCATGTGCAGTGTTTCTCATGTCCTGTGCATGTGCAGTGTTTCTCATGTCCTGTGCATGTGCAGTGTTTCTCATGTCCTGTGCATGTGCAGTGTTTCTCATGTCCTGTGCATGTGCAGTGTTTCTCATGTCCTGTGCATGTGCAGTGTTTCTCATGTCCTGTGCATGTGCAGTGTTTCTCATGTCCTGTGCATGTGCAGTGTTTCTCATGTCCTGTGCATGTGCAGTGTTTCTCATGTCCTGTGCATGTGCAGTGTTTCTCATGTCCTGTGCATGTGCAGTGTTTCTCATGTCCTGTGCATGTGCAGTGTTTCTCATGTCCTGTGCATGTGCAGTGTTTCTCATGTCCTGTGCATGTGCAGTGTTTCTCATGTCCTGTGCATGTGCAGTGTTTCTCATGTCCTGTGCATGTGCAGTGTTTCTCATGTCCTGTGCATGTGCAGTGTTTCTCATGTCCTGTGCATGTGCAGTGTTTCTCATGTCCTGTGCATGTGCAGTGTTTCTCATGTCCTGTGCATGTGCAGTGTTTCTCATGTCCTGTGCATGTGCAGTGTTTCTCATGTCCTGTGCATGTGCAGTGTTTCTCATGTCCTGTGCATGTGCAGTGTTTCTCATGTCCTGTGCATGTGCAGTGTTTCTCATGTCCTGTGCATGTGCAGTGTTTCTCATGTCCTGTGCATGTGCAGTGTTTCTCATGTCCTGTGCATGTGCAGTGTTTCTCATGTCCTGTGCATGTGCAGTGTTTCTCATGTCCTGTGCATGTGCAGTGTTTCTCATGTCCTGTGCATGTGCAGTGTTTCTCATGTCCTGTGCATGTGCAGTGTTTCTCATGTCCTGAGCATGTGCCGTGTTTCTCATGTCCTGAGCATGTGCCGTGTTTCTCATGTCCTGAGCATGTGCCGTGTTTCTCATGTCCTGAGCATGTGCCGTGTTTCTCATGTCCTGAGCATGTGCCGTGTTTCTCATGTCCTGAGCATGTGCCGTGTTTCTCATGTCCTGAGCATGTGCCGTGTTTCTCATGTCCTGAGCATGTGCCGTGTTTCTCATGTCCTGAGCATGTGCAGTGTTTCTCATGTCCTGAGCATGTGCAGTGTTTCTCATGTCCTGCGCATGTGCAGTGTTTCTCATGTCCTGAGCATGTGCAGTGTTTCTCATGTCCTGAGCATGTGCAGTGTTTCTCATGTTCTGAGCATGTGTTTCTCGTGTCCTGAGCATGTGCAGTGTTTCTCGTGTCCTGCGCATGTGCAGTGTTTCTCATGTCCTGAGCATGTGCAGTGTTTCTCATGTCCTGAGCATGTGCAGTGTTTCTCATGTTCTGAGCATGTGCAGTGTTTCTCATGGCCTGAGCATTTGCAGTGTTTCTCATGTCGGCACTGAAATATTTCTAAGCCCCGATTATGAGCTACTGCGCTTGTGCAGTACTTCATTAATGCATCGCATGAATGTGAAGTACTGCGCTGACCCGGCGGCTCATCGCGGGACCTCGCAGGAGGATTGAGTATTTGTAAATACTTTTATTATCTCAAATCAGCGAAATTTGAATTTGAATTTCGCTGATTTGAGATAATAAAAATACTTTTTGCAATTTGGAATACTATATGATATTGTGCACTTATTTACACACGGTTCTTTCTTTCTCTTCCTAATATTTTGCTTATTGTTACCGTGTAAGGTGCACTATCATATGTATTAAAGGTGTAGTGATACTCCAGTTCTGGTGCCTTTTTAGCGTTTTTTGTTAGTATTTGTAAATACTGTCAACGAAGCTGCCAGAGTTGCTGCAAGCCTGATGCAGCTTCGTTCACAGGGAACGAGGAAGGTAAGTAAATAGAGCCCTAAATCTTAATTTTTTATATATAGTTTTAAAAAGTCCATATATTTTACAAGTAAGCCCTTACCAGCTTTTACTTCTCCAAAAACACCACCATTTTGCTTTTGAAAGTGGAGGACCAAATCTAATTATGTTTTATCTTCACAAATAAACCTATATATTTATCCTAAAAGATTATTTGACCAGACAAGTGTAATACCGGTGTTTGATCTACTATAAAACAATTTAGAATTTATATACAGTATATATGTCTGGGACAGTAGCTGAGAGGGGGTGCTGTTTAGAGTAGCTGTTTGGAGACTTAAGCTGGGTAACCACTACACTTTGTTTCTCACGATCCAATTTCTTTAACGATTTTTTCAACGATTTCATGAATTTTTTAATTGCAGGCTCCCATAGTTGGGCAAATTAAGCTGTATATAAAATCAGTTCAAACAATGCCATTAGCGAGTACACAATATTGTTTGATCGTGCATGCATACACACTTAAACAATATTGTGTCAATCGCTCATTTAATTGTTTGATTGGAACGATTATAGGGTGAAAAAAGTGTGGTGTGACACCAAGCTTCAGGAACATCTACCAGGGGGTGAGTTTTCAATTTAAAAATACATGATACATTACCCAAAGTTGAGACTCTGACAGTTTTAGGGTTAGGACCACGAAAGCAGAGAAGCCTTGTAAGTGGCTGGTGGCTTATCATATATCTGCAGATGTATGTAACAAATTCTCTGACTTTTAGATAGAAAGTTGTGGTTTGTTACTGGTTACTAATTGCAAGAGTGCTGGGGTGCCTTTTATGTATCTTTATATATATATATAAATACGAACTCTAATGAATGCAGGACGGCATTTACTAAGTGTCAGTGAGGATTTTAACAATCCGCGCCGACACGTTAAAAACACCATCTGAAGATGGTGTTAGGGTAAGTATTCCAGCGGTCTCCCCATGTAAACCCCTTTTCCTCCCCCTAATAGCTGTTATTGTGTTCATGTGATAATACCCATTTTCATGTGAAAATTATCAAATAAAAATTAAGATTTTCTTATTTACAAACAATGGATCGCCATGGAAAATAGCAATTTCCATGACAATCCAAATAAATATCAGGTCTCTCTGCCAGTCCGTTCTTTTCAGAGCAGGCCGGCACTTTGTTATATTTTTTAACCCTCGGAGTGGAGTTTTACAATCCGCTCTGAGCGTTAAACTAACACTAGCTCATTCTGGCATTAGTGCTTCTATTCCAGCCATCTCCACATATAACCCCCTTTTTCTCCATCTAAAAGCTGTTATTAGGGGGAGAAAAAGGGGTTTATATGGGGAGACCGCTGGAATATATGTGAGTACAAGATTTGCTGTTGTTGTTTTTTTTTTTTAAGAAAAAATAAGTTAAAAAAGAAAAACTAATAAAAAAAAAGAAAATAGTTTAAACGTACGTGACCAGGAGACGCGTCTGCTGTAGATGGCAGTCCCGACATGAAGAACCTAAGCATGCGCAGTGCTTCTCATGTCGGGACTTGACATTTTCTAAGTCCTGAATGAGAGTCACTGTGCTTATGCATTACTTCGTTGAAGCTTCAGATTAATGAGAAGTCCTGAGATGGCCTTGCAGATCATCACAGGACCTGGGTGGAGGGCTAAATATTAGTATATTTTATGAACAAAGCTGCCAGGCTTAAATAGACCCCTAAAATTCCTGGGTTGCACAAAACAGATAACAAAGGTAAATATTTGGAAGTTGGCTACAGATGGGAGGAAATACAAATTGTAACTGTGCTTGATAATTGGTGGAAGGTAGCGCCACCATGTGGAAAAAGAACAGATGAAATGATTTGTGCCTGTTGTATATAAAACAGCGAATACAGATCTGCAACTTCAGTATTAACTATCACTTAGATGTTGTAATATCTCATATTGCGTAGACTATAATAATGTAAGTATTAAATGAATTTATTCTACAGGTAAATATATTTTCTATATATAAATAATAAAATAGTAGTGCATTAAAAGATTATTTATTTCAAACATTTAGGGCCAGATTTACTAAGCTCCAGGTTTGGAAAAGTGGAGAAGTTTCCCATAGCAACCAATCAGATTTTAGCTGACATTCTCTAGTATGTAATAGGAAAGTGAGAGCTAGAATCTGATTGGTTGCTATGGGCAACAACTCCACTTTTTCAAACCCGCAGCTTAGTAAATCTGAACCTTAAAGTTTAGTAAAACTTGTACCAAAAGTAAAATCAATTCAAGCATGTAGCAATTAATCGCCTGTACATCACCACTCCACGAATCTACTGGTGTCCCCGGATTTCACAGGTATAAAGTGCAGACGGTGCAGGCAGGAAAAAACGTGAGATGGGTAACACCGTCGCTTACTCCTACATTTTTTTAGTCGCTAAGGACTTCTTCAGGGAGTGCGGCTAGAAGGTCGCCCGTTACTCCTCATAATGAACATACCACGCAGGGTTCGCTTACAAGTTAGATTCAATATAGATTCAATGTAGCAGCCACAAAAGTGAAGTCACGACCATTGTCATTGTATCTTGCTTACTATGGACCCGATTCACACTTACTCCTGTGTGATTTATAAGACGCAAGCGCCCCCTGCTGTTTACTTTTATATATATATATACTAGTGGTATGGTATATAGTGTACTGCCATTTTTTTCTTGAGAAAGTCAGTTTCTATTTCTAACAAGTCCCAACCTCTCAATATGAGAGGGAGGAGATAATGCCATATAGTAAATATAAGAGGGAAGAGGGGATGTGATTTGTTTACATGGAATATTCTTGTTTGTGTCTGGGGGTATGTGTCCACATAGATATATGGAGGCGGTGAGGGGTATTGCTGTAATGTGTAGGGTTGGCATGGAGTAAGCAATCTTTCGGGTTCTGGGTTGTGAATCTGGTCCATTATGCAAGGTAGTGGCATACCTATAAGTAGTCATGGTATTGCTGTAACATGTGGGGGGTATTTATTTATTTATTATTTATTATTATTTATTAACAGGTTTTTATATAGCGCCCACAGATTACGTAGCGCTTTACAATGTTACAATCTTTATAACAATACTGGGGAATAACAGACAGACTGGGTGGGTAAGAGGGCCCTGCTCACAGGCTTACACTCTATAGGACAATGGGTTTGATACATAAGGGCAAGTGCTATATATCACACAATGGACCAG